>JANHFT010003470.1:390515-412195 GCA_032467955.1 Pseudoxenodon macrops
CACACTTGGCCAATAAAGAATTCTATTCTATTCTATTCTATTCTATTCTATTCTATTCTATTCTATTCTATTCTTCTGTTCTGATCTGTTCTGTTCCCTTCTGATACTTTACCATATTAAAATTTTCAATTTAATCTAGTTTTTGTTATGGCATTATTTTGTGTGGGTCCCCAGGATTCTGCTCAAAGACCTCCTCCTCTTTTTATATACTTCCTCTTATATATTACTCTAGCGGTCCCCAACCTTTGCATATTGGCGGCTTGGTGGAGGGGAGGGGGAGGAGAACTGGCCATGTGAGTGGTGGGCTGGCGCATATGTGCATGTGCACACAGCTCGACTTGTGCAAGTTGTACTGCTTGTGCATGTGCATGCATGCCAACCCGCCTCTTCTCATGCAAATTGAGCTGTGCACACATGTGTGAACACCAGCCTGCCACTCATGGCAACCCGGTTGAAAAAAGGCCACGGCCCAGTACTGGGCCATAGACTGAGGGTGAGGGATTCCTATACTATGCAACTCCCAGAAAATCTAAGGTGCTTTCTAAAATATTAAGCAAGCAGATTCAGTATTGGCTCCATCAAAAATATTTCCAATGGTTGGTTTTCTTTTTTTTCTCCCAATACTTTTTTTTTTAATTCCACAAAAGTCATAAATATGCAATGACATCTCCACTGAATGAAATATCTGATGAAGCCCAACTGAATGAATTTACTGAGTATACACATTTAGATCACTTGAAAACACAATTAACGAAAGAGTTGCAATGACCAACTATAATTAATGGTGCATGATAATATCCACTCTTTTGCTAATATTTCTAGCTGCCCCCTTTTTGTGCAAAGCATTTCATCATTTTCATGTTTGTTTGTTTTTTAATGTTTTCTTCAGTGACTGTTAGCTCAGTGGCATTTTTCTAAGTGCAACTCTAATTAATTGAATTGCCCGCCCTCATCTGCAAGAGAAATAAAATTCATTATCCGATGAATAGAAAACAGAGTTTGAAAAGGTTAAAAATTGTGGAAGTTGTAACATTTGTCATTCTTTTATTAGAACTTTAAAATTAATGAGCATGGTATTTCAATAATGCTAATAGAAAATTATTCTTGCAAACAAAAAAGAAATTTCCTTAGCATTCATCATTAGTCATGTGAGGAAAAACTGAACTTGTCCAAGTTGCACAGTCCATCAGTTCTTAGATGAGTTAAGGTGGCCTAGTTTCACTTTATACTCTGTACTTAATGATTTCACAGGCTACTGCTTAGGTGACTGCAAGTCTAAATACAAAGGCAGAACCTCTTTTTTATGAGAAGCATGCTTCCCATTCTATATTATGAGTCTGAGCCTTTAAGGTGCTTTGTAGCATGTTACCTAGACAGAAGATGACAGAAGATTTCTTCTTGGACACTGGAGCTACACCAATAATTTCCCAATTCAGTGGCTTAGTATATAATTTTATTGACCATAGTAATCTTCTTACACAAGAAGCACCAAACTCATCTCAAACTTGCCAGTTCACAGCTAGGCTAAATAGGTGATCTTGCTGGATTTAATACCTACTGAATATTTTAAAAGAACTATTTCTCCACTGATGGTGGTGGCTGATAGAAATATGCTCACTCCAGAGTTGATGTGGATGACTAACCTATGCTAAAATTATCAGGGCCAATGAAACAGCTCCTGTAAATGGTTTTTTTCTGTCCTGCAGGCTTTTGCTTATGAAGGAACTGACGAAAAGTCTTTACAAACAATATCAGAACCATTCCAATGATGGTCTTCTTTACCGATCTCCAGCAAATAATACCAGAGAGGAATTGAATGGTACTCTGAGAGTTGAAATTTAAATTCTTCTTCTACGGAGCTGTTTAAGAAAATAAAACTAAGGCATATAAGAGAGCCACTATGGTATTGTAATTAAGGCATCACGTTAGAAACCAAGCAACTATGATTCTGCTAGGTGGCCTTGAGCCAGTCACTCTTTCTAAAGGTAAAGGTTCCCTCACACATATGTGCTAATCATTCCTGACTCTAGGGGACAGTGTTCATCTCCGTTTCAAAGCCAAAGAGCCAGCTCTGTCTGAAGACGTCTCTGTGGTCATGTGGCCGGCATGACTAAATGCCGAAGGGGCATGGAACGCTGTTACCTTGCAACCAAAGATGGTCTCTATTTTTCTACTTGCATTTTTATATGCTTTCGAACTGCTAGGTTGGCAGAAGCTTGGACAAGTAATGGGAGCTCACTCCATTATGTGGCACTAGGGATTCGAACCACCAAACTGCCAACCTTTCTGATCGACAAGCTCAGCCTCTTAGCCACTGAGCCACCATATCCCTATTTCTTACTCCTAGTAAAAAGACAATGGCAAATCTTGTCCAGAAACTGCAGTGATTTGTCCAGGTAGTCATTGGGAGTCAAAAACTGACTTGAAGACAAATGTGCATGCATGTGCACACGCATACACACACACATGTATCATGGAGTTATCATTCCTGGTTATTTTAGGATCTGTTTAAATAAAAGGTCCAATTTTATCTAGAAATAAGAATTCATGGGAATGCAGTTCTAGCTCTACGTGCACGTTCCAGGAATCAAATATGAGACATCCCACATGTTATCCAAGTTTATAAGTAGTTTGATATAATAGTGGCACCAGGCTGTAAACCTAGGAGGATCTTGAATTCTAGCTTTGCCTTAGGCACACAGCCAAGTGGATGGCATTAGAAAGAAGGCAGTGGTAAGCTACCTCTAAAAATCTTGTCAAGAAACCTGCTGAAAGGCATAAAACAAAAAAAAACAAAAACTTTAAGAAAAGATGAACTTTCTGAATTCTCCTGCAGTTCAAATTGAGAAAGAATTTTCTTTTCTACTACATCATCAACACCATTTTCTTACCTCCCGAAGAGGGTCATTGAGTTCATTAAGAATGCTGTCTTCATCAAAGATCTTGCCTTGGTAACGGTGCTCATAATAATCATGGATTTTTTGACGCATATCTGAAGGTAGCTTGTGAAAGGACATGTATTGTTCGACTTGTTTGTACTAAAAGGAAAAAATACAAATAATTACTGCAAAGTGTCTCAGAATAATATGAAGAGCCATATATAATGCATTACTAATATTTTAAAATTATGGTTATTAAAAGAAAAATGAAAGCATAAGAGCTTTAAAATTCAGAGTGCTTAGGATTGCGAATGGAAATTATTTTTCTTAACACTCTGTGCTAGAAATATATTTATTTTGCTTTTATTACTTTCTAGTTTATGAAAGTTGGACTCAATCATGACATTTTTCTAGCCATGGATTGAGGTTTGTTGTTTTTTTTAATGGAAAAATGTGATGATCTTTGTTTTCTTTATACTTATCAAAAATATTTTTGATTGCCATGTTGATCCATGAGAAACAGCACTACAATGGGGGGATTTCTAAGTACAATTTTGAAAGAAGATTCATGGAAGACATGTAATAGCCTTAATCAGTGGTGGGATTCAAATAATTTAACAACTAGTTCTCTGCCCTAATGATTTCTTCCAACAACCAGTTCACCAAACTGCTCAGAAAGTTAACAACCAGTTCTCCCAAAGTGGTGAGAACTGGCTAAATCCCACCACTAGTTGTCCCCCTTGAAAAAAAAAGACAAGTTGCCTAATATATATTACATAAGGGAAAGAAATGCCTATAGTGTCATGTCAAGGTCAGTATCTCCAGTGTAATAGCTTTGTTTTGGAGCCTTTCAGTCCATGTTGACTTCTGGTAACTACCTGGACAAACCTTTGCATTTGACAAATTTTCAGAAGTGGCCTGCCATTGTCCCTTTCCTAGGGCTGAGAGAGTGACTGGCTCAAACTTACCCAGTTAGCTTTGTGCCTAAGATAGGACTAGAATTCATGAAGAACAAAAGGATTGTATTTATCAGTGCTTCTTCCCTGTCTCAGTCACTGATCTAGGAAGAGCTATGCTGGATCAGACCACAACAGCATTCTGTTTTCCTCAAAGACCTTTCATTCAGTTACTAGAATTGAAGTGGATTATCTTTAATTCTAGATATGGTACAGAGCAATCATAACAGGTAGCCATAGATAGCCTTATTTTCTTCAAGCTTTTTTCTAATCCCATTGTAAAACATTCATGTCAGTGATTATCAACACATTCTAGATTTGGGACAAAACATTCCATTTCATAGATCCAGAATCTGATATTATTTTATGCTGAGGGATTTTCTGCAATTGCTCATCTCCCATGTATAAACCAGCTGGAAATAAAGCTGATTTAATAAATTTCATTATGGATTTCAGCCCCTTCTTTTGGTCATTGTGATGGCTTGATGTTTTTTTCTGGACTGTGTCTGCCATGACTTCTGATTGTTAGCTTACTCTGCCTTGGCCCTCCTGGATAGGCTGGATAGGAAGGAAGGAAACAAGGAAGGAAAACAGTTTTACCATTTATCCCACTATTTGGGCTAGAAGGGGAAAATGACATACTTCTCATCAATTTTATCTCACTCAATTAAAGTAAGCAAACCAAACAACAGCAAGTTGTTCCATCACTGAACTTGTTAAAATTCATCAATAAATTCTCAATGAAGTCATAGAAAACAAAACAAACTTTTTATGTTTTCACTGTTCCCCTGGTGAAAAGTGATGGTGGATAAAAGGAAGAAAAGAACTGTTCCTGCTACAGGATAAAGTAGGTAAATGGAATAGAGAATGTTTTTAAAAATAATAATAATTATTTATTAAAAATTTCCTTGCCCATCTCTCCTTTAAGGTGACTTTGATTTGATTTTGCTTACAAAGAACTGAAGCGCAGCACATAAAGCAGAGAGTAAAGGTTGATACAATTCAGGGTGAATAACATCATTTCTAACTCGGAGCCAGAAAACACAGGCAGAGAATGTGTGAGCTGTTGCCTGGAAGTGAGTTAAGGAATGGTTTCATGCATCTGCGCTCCAGAAATGGTGACTGGCTCAGGGGTATACTGGGGCAAGCTGGATTGCCGATTTGCTTTCAGATCATCAACCATGTAGTCCATTGCTATCTTCTTTAATTCCCTAGTTGCAACGATTGTCAGACCATTGGCAAGTTTTTTTTTTAGTTTGCAATCTTTTACTTGAAGGTATCTTGGGTTGAATTGGAAAATCTATTGCATGCACAGTAGGTGTTCGGGCCACTAAGCTACAAATGATTTTCATCCTATTTTCTTAATCGTTTTGCATGGATTATCAAGTGGTTTTGATGACAATTTTTCTTTTGTTAAGGATCCAGTTTGAATTTATCTGCCAGAGTCTGTTGGCAAAAAGGAGGAAGATGCCACCGGGCTGGTCAATGTTACTACAATGAAATTGAGATTGGAACGTGTTACCATTTCCGGCTGAAATGTTGCCGAGATAAGAGCCAAGAAGAAACACCAACATAAATGTTGCAAAATTATGAACCAGAATATCTGAAGCAATGCAATATTTCAATTTTCATTTAATGCTTCTTCATGCTCAGCAGTTCAATGACGAAGCAGGACAGTTATGTGGACGGTGTACTAACCATTTATTCCAATGCGGCTAGAAAATTATTCCTGCTCCTCACTTAAAAAAATTGTATAGTTTTTCCAAACTGTGGATTTATTATTGAACCCTGGCACAAATATGGAGCATGTTGAAACACGAAGGCTGCTTTAGCAATTAAAACATGTACTTTAGCCTAGTCTTTTTAAAATGTAAAGTTTTCTTAAACAGTTAGTCCTTGACTTATGAATTGAACTTGTGAATTACAGTCATAAATCATGACAGATACAAAGTGGGTTATCATGTGACGATCGGATTTTATGACTTTTTTTTGCGGTGATCAATCAACAAACAAGGTGGACATTAAGTCAAAGTGATGGTCTTTAAGCTGCCCATTATTTTTTATGGGCCGCTTTTTGATGGAAACTGGAAATACTTATCTGTGAGGAGTCCTTGGTGCTCTCTGAGCTTGCTGGTTTTCTTGCAAATTTTTCATTACCCTAACTAGGTAACATCATCAATGCTAGTAAAGGAGTACTGTTTGCTGTCAGTTTATAAACAGAAGAAAAATTGTTTATAAATGACAGCAAACAGCACTCCTTTACTAGCACTGATGATGTTACCTAGTTAGGGTAATGAAACATTTGCAAGAAAACCAGCAAGCTCAGAGAGCAACAAGGATCCCTAATTTCAATTCAGAGTTACAAATATTCTCCTTTATTGATACATTTCTGTTTCTGGCAAAACCTTTGTAAATTGTGGTCAATTTACCTCAGTAAATTGGGGTGCTGCAAATGACCATAAATGTGGGCCAGTTGCTGAGCACCCAAAATACAATAATGTGACAGGGGGGGAGGGGAATGTTGGAAACCGTGTCATAAGTAGCTTCAAATGATTGCTAAGCAACTGGTTCCAGGTTGAGAACTATTTGTACTGAATTGGACCGTTGGTCTAGTTGGCTCTGTGCTGCCCAATCAAATGCTAAAGACTTCTCACAAGCTTGTAACAAAACCCTTTCAAATGATAAAGGTTGCTGTTTGAACATAGGACTCTTTCATCCAAAGCATGTTGTCAGCGTTCCAAATATCATCCCTAAAACAATCAGACTCCAAGGCAAAGCATTCCTCAAAGTTCCAATTTATTAGGAGGGACATGTTGGCACAAACTGTTCAAACCCAAATCTGAAGATTTATAAGTTTCCACCCCTTAGTTGAAAGTTCAAGATCCTGCCCTCACACCCACAAAAATGTCACATGGTCCAATCTCTCTCTGCCATGTTGGCAGATGCCCCCACCTCGTTCTGTTTTGGTGTGAAGACAAAGGATGACCTTGGCTTACTAGAAAGAATGTAAACATGGCTACATGTCTCCAACTCCACACGATACCCCCTCCCATTTATCCACAACAGAAAAATGCATAGTAGAATAGCTGAAAGTGTGGCAGGCGAAAATGCAGGTCTGACACATGTGTTCTGTCATTGGGCTATAGCACTACTGAGGTTTTTTTTTATGCAGCTGAAGCATTTCCACAAAGAAGAATGGAAAACATCTGTTTGCTGCTGATGTACTAGAAGGCAGGATCTGCTGCTGATGATCTAGAAGGCAGTCCAATGACACCGAGTTACAAAAAGACAGATTTCCTTAATGTTCAATTAACATTAAGGAACATATATTGAGTTGATTCTCATAAGGCAGGGGTCTCCACACTTGGGAATTTTAAGATTTGTAGACTTCAGCTCCTACAAATGAGAGCTGAAGTTCACAAGTCTTAAAGCTGCCACATTTGGAGACCCCTGTGATAAGGGATGATTATTTTATTTTGCAAAGCAAGACTAGAGAATAGAGGTCTGGGCTAACAATTTTCTCTTGGGAACTACATATTCTACAAAGCCAGTTCAATTCCATGACCACAGACAAGTAACAGCTAATATACACAACAAAAAATCCCTTGTGAGAATGAACTGGGGTTATTAGTTCAGATTTTGATGTCTACGTTAGATTTACTTTGATATCTTAATTTCAATTTGCATATATTTATTAAATATTTGTAACCTGTAACAAAAGCAAACAAAGAACTAATAAGGCAAGAGCAAGGGAAGCAAGTGAATAGCTGGGATCTATGATATATTTCTTTTAAAGCTTGTTTTCCCAAGCTTGCCACGTTCACTACAGAACCACCAGCTTTCCACATAGACAATCTACTTATTCTTAGTTTCCTTTTTTCTTTTCATTCTATATCATTTCTCTAGGTAAAGACACAGGTACACAAAGATATACAAACCTTTAAATATACTTTTTGCCATAGAAGATAGATGTATAACTGGATTGGGTTGGATTGAGGATATGAAACCAGAGTCTATGTGAGGTTTCCCAAATCTTGTCCTGTATGATCTGCTTGTGAACAAAGAGAACATGTAGAGTATTGGTATCCCCAAACTTTTTTTAGTTTGCTTTCAGTTGATATGTGTATTATCATAGCTCTATTTACAGCTAGTATTTTCAATTTGACATGTACAGGTACTTAGAAGTTGCTAACCTATTCCTGATATCTTCAGGCACCAATAGGGAAAAACCCCCACCCCTTTTCCAATGTTTTTAGAGCAGTCCTGAAACGTTGACCAATAGGACCAAAATTTCTGTCACTCATCAACTGGAGCAATGCAATGTCAGGACAATTCAGCAACTCATTAAACACGGAATAGGATCGTCATCTGAAATAGTGTTTTAAAAATGTCAGCAGCAAATTATGTTTAGGTTTTGAAGAAAGTAGAAAGAGAAGCAGTTTGGTACATAGATTAAGACAGCCTGCAGAAGCAAGTTCTGGCAAATTAGTTTGGAAATCTTGTCAAGAATGCAGCAGGGAGTTATACAGGCAATTGCCAAGTATTAAGACTGACTCATAGGCAAGAAAGGAAAGGGGAAAGGAGAAAGGGGAAAGGGGAAAATAAAGGAAAGGAAATAAGATGACAGAAAAAGTGAAATTTCTGTGAAATTTCACCCCTCAATTGCTGATCCCTCTCCTGCTCTTATAATTTATAGTACTGATGAATGGTGTTCTCCTTTTTAACATGGTGCTAAACAAGGGGGAAATGTGCATTTGCTTGACTTTGTTTCCCCACCCATTACACCTTGCTTGCCAACAACAGCAATCGCAACAACAAAAAATAATCACTCACTCTCTCAGATGTATGGAGTGCAACTCTAAGACTTTTTTAAAAAAGAAGACAAATTATATCAACAGTGGGATTAATGTGTCTCCACCCCATAAATTTAACACACTAATATTTATGTGAGGACCCACCTATAAAAAAGCAAATATACTCTGTGACTATAAGGAAGGAGCTTGGAAAATTTCTAGAAATACAAAGATATTATTCTCCATAGTTTCCCAGGAGTTTTCTACAATTTGTCCTCTCCCCAAAATATAGGTGATTGCATAAATGAGTTTGCATATTTAACAATCAAAAGACAGCTACGTATTAGATAAATTTCCATATTTCTTATTATTTCAAACACACTTGTCAAATCAGCAAACATTGCACAAATTTTAATGCTAATATTAGCTCCATCCCTACATAATTATAATCACACATGTCAACTGAATGAATGTTTGGCATTTCATTACAGCAACTTTGCGGCTACCTAACTCTCCTTAGCAAAGTTGCCAGGGACATTTGAAGATTAACCAATATGCATGTGATGAAAACCATAGGCTTGCACCTATGGATCTACCATCCATTTCCACATTCTCATGACATCATAACGTGTTATAAATAGACAGATCTGCTGAGCGTTTTGTGGAATCCTCCTAAACTTTTCTTCAGTTCTGTTTCTTTGAACTAGCTGGAGAGATTTCAGAGGCAACTTCAATCATGAGGTTTCTTTTGCTCACCTTTGCTTTGCTGCTTCTCTTCTATGTATCTTCAGGTAAGAAGGGGCTGGCTAAACTGACGGCAGGGTGGGGAGGAAATAGAAGCAGATGGGAAAAAGAGAAAGCATGAAAGAAATAAGTTTTTTTATTAATATTCCCACTTTTGAGGGTAATTCATGACTTGAATCACATATGGCTGATTTCACAGCATTTACAGGCAAGCCCAAGGAACAGATGGAAAGCTCTAGGTAAGTGCTTTAATCAGACCAGCTGTCCTTCTCCATCAGTCTTACGGATAATGGACCCTCTTAGTTACTAGGCTCAGAATTGTATTGATTGTTATATGATGAAAGAATTAATACAACAGTGTTGATTATGTGGAAATGCACTTGTACAACCCATTAGACCATACTAAAATGAATCACTGTTCACTACTGGCAAATGCCTGGACAGATCCCTGCAATTTGTTTAGCAAGATTTGGAAGTGGTCTGCCGTTACTTCCTTCCTATGGTTGAGAGAGCATAAAGTGGCACAGGATAAGCCAGTTGGTTTGTGCCAAAGGCAGATCTAGAGTTTATGATCTCCAGGTTTCTAACCCGGTGTTTTAACAACCATGTCAAAGTGTCTCTCATTGACCTATCTACTGACCTTATTTCTTTAGTTGCAGGAAGATATGGTTATTCTTTTTTAAGAGGGTTGTTGGGGATGGTAGGAAGGAAGTGTTTCTAGGAAAAGTCAAAATGGTAAGAACAATCAAGTTACCAAAAGCCTGTCCCCCTTTTTAAAGGGAGTTATCCATGCCATCAAGTCCTCCCATACCAGAGTACAATGTAATGCAATGCAATGCAATGCAACACAACAAAATGCAATGCAATGCAATGCAACGCAGCGCAACACAATGCAATGCAATGCAACGTAATGCAATGCAACGCAATGCAATGCAAGGGAAGAGAAGAGAAGAGAAGAGAAGAGAAGAGAAGAGAAGAGAAGAGAGAATAGAAGAGAAGAGAATCGTTTCTTTGGCCAAGCGTGACACAGGAATTTATCTCCTGTACAGAAGTTCTCAATGTACATGCAAAACAACAGAGTAATTATAATCATAATAGTGATACCAATAAGAGAAGATAGTAGAAAAATTGGGAAGGATAACACTAATACTTCCATACTATATGGGTAAATATACTTAGACATACGACAGCACCGTGTGAATTAGATGTTCAGCGGAGTGATGGCAAGTGGGGAAAAACTGTCTCCGAGTCTAGTTGTTTTGGCAATGCCCTATAGTGGCATCCTGAGGGGAGGAGTTGAAACAGTTTATGTCCAGGATGTGAGGGGTCTGTCTATATTTTCACAAATATGTTTTTTCTCCTGGGTTTAGAGAGATGTGTATTGTATAAAACAAGTTACATTTTGCTCTATGACAGCTGATTTTCTTGTTGCAGGTTCACAGTATTGTCTGTGTCTATAGTGAATCTCTAAGTTCCTCAAGGTTGGTTTTTTTTTTTGCAGGAAACTCAAGCTCAACTGATTTTCTTTTTGCGTGTTGACAATAGTATCACTTTCAATAGCTAAACAGCTATAAAGTATGCTGGCTAAATAAAGTCAATAAAATAAACTTTCTTCTCACCTTTCATTAATTTATTGAAGGTGAAATATATCATTGTGTTTTGATGACAAGTGCTCACTCAAATATTTTTTCATAAATACAGGACAAGTAAAAAACTGTATTACGGATGGTGGTTTCTGCCAGACTGGTCTTCACAAGAAATGCGAGTATGGAAGTCTCCCATACAACTGTGGCATTAATGCCATCTGCTGCCAGCGTGGACCGGTGAGATCCATTTCTTTCTTAGTTATGAGATAAGAAATATAGAATAGAATAGAATAGGATAGAATAGAATAGAATTCTTTATTGGCCAAGTGTGATTGGACACCCAAGGAATTTGTCTTTGGTGCATGTATATACAAGCATAGCATCTCTCTGCTGCAAAACTCTACATCAGCATTAGATGTTTTGTACCACTTATTCCTCATCTGGATCTTTACAGCTCAGATTTGGTAAACTCAGTTGAGAAGCCCCATCTGCAGTATAAGAAAAAGGAATCTGACTTGTTTTTTTAAATGTGTCCATTTTCTTATCAACGTTGTGAAATCTCAGGCTTCTTTTTTCCACTATGCACTCAAGATGGATAGTGATTAAGATTTATATGCATTTATATGTTAGGGTATATGTATATATATATATATATATATGTATGCATATAGCATATCTATATGTGTATTATGCATCTGTACACTTTTGAGAACAGGCACTGTTTTTAATGTGTGCCAGAATGCCCATAGAAGAAAATGACATTAAAGGCTATCTTAAATTTGCGAATACCTAGAAGGAAATAAAATTACTGTATAATCAGAAACCAACAGGGGTTCATTAAAAACAGATCTACCAAGCAAATCTTATTTCATTCTGTGACAAAGTGACTAAATTAGTTTATCAGCTCACATTTCACCTTCACTCAGCTGAAAGTGCTTCTGATCTTTGAAAACAAATCGGAGGTGTATGAGGTTTAGTTTAGAATATGCTGGCAATGACTTGTTAACTGAAGAGTAATGGTATAGCAGGGGTCCACACTGTAAATGTGGAGGAACTGAACAATAGAAACAATCAGAATTAACTAAATAGATTCACCATCAAATCTTAAATTGTGTCCGCCCCACCTGTCTACACATCTATCCATTGTTTTGGACAAGACAAAGTCACATCAGTAATAAAATCTTCTGTTTCTTTTCAGCAATGAAACCATCAATGACAAACACCTGTGAAACCCTGAGAGGTTATTGCCATGTTCCCTAAGAAGAACCTTGCCTCTCTGGTGTGAAATATTCAGCAATTGTGATATTAATGGAAGATGTTGCAACCTGTTACATAACAGCAAACAGTGAAACAACATTGTAATTAAACAATTTAATGAATTTGGATCAAATATTTGAATTTTCTATTGCCTTTTGAAAGCGCCTGCTGCAAATGGTGATCTGAATTTGATTATTGGGTTTGGAATTCTGAGAGACCTTTTGACCACATTGCTATTCTTATGAAATGATGAGCGATTGCACACATAAACTTTCATATGTTTATGAGTAATGAGAATGCCTTCATCTCATTTCCAATTTATGCATGAAGAAGATTATGCATAGATTTCGTTAGATGGTCTGATGGATTCCCCATTGAATAGGCAACAAGACCTAGTATTGCTGTGTGTACATTCTTGACCAGTTTCTGGATTGAAATGAAAAAGCTTTTCCCCAAAAAGAAATTAGAGCTGCACATTTGAGAATTCCTGCAAAGGGAGGAATGTTTCTCATTTTTTTCTACATATTTTTAAATGTATACTGCCTAATGATTGTACACTAGGAAAGATTTCTGAGGGAAAAGTAGATGGTGGTACTATTGACTGAAGAGATTGTCTCCAGGAGGGTGAGAAACTGCAGAGTGAAGTTTAGACTAAGACTGAGTAGGCACTGATCTCGGGGAGTAACAGTGATCCCCTCTCTTTCTAAATCTTTCTAAAAATGCAAATCTTTCACATTGGTGAGACATGGCACTTTCTCTTGTGTGGTCCAGTGGCAGTTGATTGACAGGTGTGGGATAATTCTATTATATAATAATAATAACAATAATAATAATAATAATAATAATAATAATAATAATAATAATAATAATAATAATAAATGCATATAATATACATATGAATAGTTAATTCTATTCACTATTCAGCCTGTAATACTGCCGAAGACCATTGCAACATTTTTTTGCCCGAAGTCAAAAGTGTCATTAAACTATATGTACCACTAGTAACCCCCAAATCCAGAAAAAGCAAATTACCCATAACAATAAGGAAGCTCCAATAAAAAACAAATCTCTTTGGTGAAAAAACAAAACTGCCTACGTAGGTAACTTTAAAAGCCGCTACAAAAAATTATGCCGACAGATAAAGACTGAATGCACCAATTATCACATCAAAGAAGAGGAAAATCTATGGACGAAATCCATCTATGGCTTCTATAATTTTGTAATCAACAAATTTAAAGAGTCGAGATCCATCCCACCCCTAAAAGGATCTAACGGTAAAGACTGTAATGATGAAGCTGTTAAAGCCAAACTCTTTAACACATTGTTCAGCTCAGTCTTTGTAAACAGCAATGGCTCATGCCCAATATTTCCTAGTCGTACCACAAATAATTACAACGATCTAATACAAATCGATTTTTACAGAAGATAACATTGAAAAGGCACTATGCAGCCTAAAACCATCTCTATCTATTGGACCTGATCGACTTTGTTCCTACTTCTTAAAAAAAGTTTCCACTACCATAGCAGAACCTCTAAGCATAATCTTTGAAAAATATTTCAGGACCAGCTACTTGCCCAATCTATGGTTACTAGTCACAGTCATCCCTCTCTTCAAAAAGAGAGACCCCAGCCTAGTTGAAAATTACAAACCAATCTCTTTATGTTGTGTCACCTGCAAAATCATGAAATCAATCATAAACCAATCTATTACCCTCCACTTATAGGCAAACAACCAACTCTCTAACTAACAATTTGGTTTCAGAAAAAAAGTATCCTGTAATCTGCAACTCGTAAACTGCAAAAAGATATGGACTACATAACCCAATCAGGGCAAAACAATAGACGCAATGTACATTGATCTGATCCAAGATGGCACCGAAGTTTCTAATGCAAAAGCCATCCTGAGTTCAAGAAGCTGATTTCCATAAGCTCTCCCAATCAGAAGCTCTCCAGTTCTTTTTGTACTTCATTTGGAACAAGCCTGGTATGAAATGGGGGATCCCAAAAGATCATTTTCACCCTACTGTCCTTTACCAATAAGAAGAAGACCACGTTGTGGCCACATGAGAAGAGCTTCATAATTTATAAAGAAACATCAGTCATATTTATATACACGTTGTATGATATAGGTGCCAGGATTTAGTCACTGATAAACCGATGAACTCAGAGCCTTGAGAGATGGCTTGCTCAGAACCTCATAGTCCTTCCCCCCAATTTCCTCCAGAACACATTACTTAAGGCACAATACTTGTGAAAGGAACTGTGAGAATTTCAACAAACTCATTCTCTGCTGAATTTGCCTTTCTAACAACTAAAGTCCTGTCCAGCTGTAGAGGTTTTCATAGTCATCTCAGCATGGCTGTTTGGGACCTGTTTTTTAGGCCCAGCAGATCCGGTTTCTTTCTCTTCTTGAGTCTCAAACCTTGATCCTTTTCCAATTGTTTCACTAGTCAATATCATGATGATGAAGTTGCCACCTTTCCTTTTCTCTGTGGGCCAAGCACTGCCCTCCAACATTCCTGACACTTTTGCACCACTGAGCAGCTCATCTGTTAACAGCAGGAAGTATTGCAACTGTCAATTGAGCAAAGCTACAAACTTCACCTAGGACAGGAAGTATCCAGTGAACACAATGGGGAGTTTTGATAAGGGAGAGGAGGAAGAGTTTTAAAGGAGAGTAACAGGAAATACATGTTTGCAATGTTTGCCACATCAATGATGTATACCACATTTCCACATTCTTATGACACCATAACTTGTTATAAATAGACAGAACTGGTGGGCTTTTTGCGGAGTCTTACTAACTCTTCTTCAGTTCTGCTTCTTGGAATTAGAGGCAACGTCAGTCATGAGGTTTCTTTTCCTAACTTTTGCATTGCTTCTTCTCTTCTATGTTTCTTCAGGTAAGAAGGGGCTGAGTAAACCTGGGGAAATAGAAGCAGAAGGGGAGAAAAAGGAAGCCTGATAGAAATTGGTGTTGTTTTTTTTTTAAACCCTTTCCCATTTTTTGTGGGAATCCATGATTTGAATCATACACGGCTGGTTTTAAAATGTTCAGAAATGAATTTGAAGAACAAATGGACAGCCCTGAAATTTATATAAGTGCTTTAATCAGACCAGCTGTCCATCTTCATCAGTGTTTCTTCTAATGGACCTTCCCAGTCCATTACTAGAATCAAGGTGATGGAGGAATTAATATAATAGTACATTTATTATGTGGAACTGGACTCGTGCAACACATTAGACCATGGTAAAATGGTAGAAAGTAGATTTGTCATGTCTTGTATAAAGTTGACCTTATTTCTTTATCTATGGTGTCTTTGAGTTAATGTTGATTCCTGATGGCTGTGTGAACAAGTCCATGCAGTTTTCTTGGCAAGAATTTGGAAGTGTTTTGTTATTGCCTCTTTCCTAGGACTGTGAGAAAGTGATTGGCCCAAGGTCAACCAGATGGCTTTCTGCCTAAGGGAGGCTTAGAGTCACTCACTTTTTTTGCCTGGTATCTTAACCACCATATCAAACTGGCGCTCACTGATTTATTTACTAACCTTATTTATTTAGTTGCAGGGTGTTAAGTAAATACAACCATCATTCTTTTTAAAGAGGATTGCTAGTGGTGGTGGGAGGGAAAAAGTCAGAAAAAGTCAAAATAGTAAGAACAATCATGTGACCAAAAGCCTATCGCTTTTTTATGGGAGTTGTCCATACCACCAAGTTCTCCCATTCCCCAAAGGTGCTTGTTATCCTGGGCTTAGTGTGAAGTGTATTGTATAACACAAACTGTGTGTTGCTCTAGGGCAGCTGATTTTTCTTGTAATAGGTTCACAACAAGGTCTGGGTCTAAAGAGAATTGCTTAATTATTTCGAGGAACTTATTGACACATCTCCATTGTCCCGTCTCTCTTCCTATTTCTCTTCCCTTCCTGTTCTCTTTCATGCTGCCCTTTATCAGTATCCTTAAGTCCACAGCATTAGGGCTGGGCAGTTGGTGCAGTTTCTACTTTGAGTTCCCCTTCATTTTTACTATCTGGAAATTTTTTTGCTATTTATTCGTTTGATTTTCCTACTGCTGCAATTGCTATAGGCTTCCTTTCCATTGCTTAGCAGCCAATCTTACACATTCCCACAAGGAAATATGAGATTATTCCGAAGTATCTCAAGTGTTTTCAGAAATGTCAGGGTTAGTATTCCATTTGTCACAAGAAGTGGAGTCTTCAAACAATGTGGAAACAAAAAATTTCTGCTGTACTACTGCTCACCCTTGTGCTATACCTTTGTCTCAGTGGTTCTACAAAGACCCAAGATCATTGCTATCTCCAAACCTGTAGGTTGAGGAACTGTGAACTTCATTAGTTACTTTGCATGAGGTTTATCTTAATCTGCTTCATTTTATGAATAAATAAAGAAGAAGCAATGCAAGGAATGTCAACATTGGAAAGTGTACCATAGCTTCTCTTCAGCAAACCTTCTTCCATTAGGAAATCCTTTGTTTTGAACCCCATACAGCCACCTTGTGGTTTGCTGGCTCTTTAATCATTACTGAAAGAAAAACATTAATTTGGAAGACAGCACTTGTCAGATCCCTAAAGTGATACTGTCATTCAAATGGAGGGAGGGGGGAGCATGGGGACAAGCCGTATTTTATAACCTTTATCCTGGTGCCTAAGCCCCCTGGAGTATTCTCACCTTTTATGGAATATAATAAGGAGGGAGAGCCATGTGGATTGTTTCAGTTTGCTGGAAGCAGAAGAAGACCCTGGAAATGGCTCCTTATCTGTTTCTCAGGACTGCTGTTACAATAACATCTTCACACCTGTGGATTGGCTGAATCCACATCTGACTGGAGAGAGGGGTTCTAAAGTCCTATTTCTAACTGTATAGCTTGGGAGGGAATTTAGAGTCTGCTTTACCTTTGTGCTGCTATCGCTTCTTCTGAAAAAAAGGTTCCTTTTGTTTCAAGAGTCCATACTTTCTTGGGAAAGGAGGAGAGGCAGGACCTTACAGCACTCTATGAAGCAAAGTTTTATCTCTTAATTAAGATTTCTTGGGAGCTATGACATATCCACTCAACCCCTCTTCTCCCGAATGTTATATACATTTGGATGATAATAGTATACTGAAATTCTATACTAAATCCATTTTGGATAACTAGCTAAGTCAGTGATCTGTGCAGGAAGGAAGCCAGATGGGCAGACAAATGAAACGAGTATGCCTTTCTATGTACGTTGCAATGTTGCATTTTACCTCACAGGACAGAGCTTGTGGTGAGAATTCTGATAAAAACAGGAAGAAGCTACGATTGCTCACTGGACTAAACTCAGTACAGGAACCATTTTTTTTTCAATGAAGCAAGACCCCTGTGAACTTCAACCCCTCTGATCATGCATGCATGCATGCAATGCTCTCAGAATTTCAAATGTGTCATTCTATTCCATTTAGCAACCATTTTCAGTTCCAAAGATGATGGAGAAGTGCCTTTGTAATCTAATCAACACATTCATGACCCTCTCAGGTCTGCTTGACCTAACAACCAAATTGCTGATTCAAATTGTGGTTGCTAAATGAGGACCACGTGTAGTTTATATCCCCTCCATCAAATTTGTGTGAAACTTTAGAATGGCAGTCCAATGACGGAGAGAGATAAAAAGAAAACTTTGGTGAGTGATTCACAAACATAAAGGTGCTGTCAGTGGGAGAAAGGGTGCTTTAGGAGCTGGTGATTCAGTGCTTAAAAACATGGTACTTTTGAAGTCCCCTCTTGAATCCCTAAAAATCTCTCCAAGTCACACCTTAAAAGGGCTCAGGGCCTGCCATTCTCTGCTGCTGATTCATTGAGCTGTAGATTTGAGATTACTTCAGAGACTACCTGACCCAACCCCTCTGCAATGGCTCAAAACCATTGAAATCAGACAGAACTTCTTTGTGGACATCTTCAGAAAGGAATAGATAAAAAATGCTAGACTTTCAGCATTCCATCTGGCATGAAAGTGTTTTATCCTGGCACATGTGTAGTAGCCTCCTGTCTTTGTGTTAGAAGTCATATGTGCTTAAGAGGACGAAGTTGAGACTATATTGCTATCCCTTTGACAACTCATTCTTTTCTGGGTTTCACTAGTTCCCACATGCAATGTTGGGGATAATGTAGTAGGACCCATGGGACAGAGGAGCATGTGGAGCATGTGAAGAAAATCTATCGCCATTGTGTTTTGATGACAATTGCTCATTCAACTAATATTTTTTCATAAATGCAGGACAACCTGATTCCTGTGTGAAGGCTGGTGGCTTCTGCCAGATTGACCTCAAGAAAAATTGTTCCTATGAATGTCTCCCATACAACTGTGGCATTAATGCCAAGTGCTGTAAGCTTTCGCCGGTGAGATCCATTTCTTTCTTAGTTGTGAGATGAGAAATGTGTGGGCATAGCATTTTTCTGCTGCAAAACTCTGTATAAGCAGGGGTGAAATTCAAAATGTTTCCCTACCGGTTCTGTGGGTGTGGCTTGGTGGGCATGGCAGGGGAAGGATACTGCAAAATCTCCATTCCCACCCCGCTCTGGTGCCAGCCAGAGGTGGTATTTGCCGGTTCTCCGAACTACTCAAAATTTCCCTCCAGAACCTGCTGAATTTCCTCCCTGCTTGCAACATCATAAACATTTTCTCTATTTGCTATTAGCTATTGGTCATCTGGAGTGTTATACCTGGGAAGCTTAATTGAGAAGCCCCATTAACAATTTAAGAAAAAGGGATCTGACTTCTTTATTATTAATCTTCAAAAATGCTTACCTGAACCTTGATAAGCTTTTCAGAGGTTCCATTTTTTAAGTTATATTTATTGAGGATCTTAACATAAAGTAAAAGATGTATCTAAAGAAAAAGAAAAGAAAAAAAAGAAAGTGCAAGAAAAAAATAGAAAGAAAAAAGTGCCAGTTATGAAATAGAATGACTTCCGACTTTCTTGTCAACAATTATTAGAAACCTTTTGAGCTTTTTCAACACTTTTCCCAACTCGCATTTCACCTTCACTCAATTGAAAGTACCAAGCTCCTGAAATTTTGTTTGTGAAAACAAATTGGAGGTGAATGAGGCTTGGTAGAATAGACTGGAAATGACTTGTTAACTAAAGGATATTGGCATGGCTGGGGTCCATATTACAGTGTAAATGCTATGAGCTAAAGGTCCATTTCCTCAATTCCCAAATTCTTTACAAGATGTGTTTTGACTGTACACTTCACTGAGTTATGTAGGTAACTGTTGTTGGGTACTGGATGTTGAACTAGCTGATATTGTTTTTGATCAAGAGAGATTCAAACTGAACCTCAATGTGACCAGGCATACCATACATTTTAGCAATTGGACAATAGAAAGAATAAGAAATTAACTGACTAGATTCACCATCAAATATGAAATTGTGCTCCCCCCCCACTTGTCTAAATCTCTATCCATTGTTTTGGACAGGACAAAGTTACATAAGTAATAAAATCTTCTGTTTCTTTTCAGAAGTGAAACCATCAATGACAAACACTTGTGAAGCCCTGGGAGTTATTGCCATGTTCCCTAACAAGAATGTTGCCTCTCTAATGTGCAATATTCAGTCAATGATGGCATTAATGGAAGATGTTGCAAACAGTTATGAAACAGCAAGCAGTGAAACAACAGTATAATTAAACATTTGAGATTTTGGATCAAATATTTGAATTTTGAATTGTATTTTGAAAGCGCCTGCTGCAAGTGGTGATTTGAATCTGATTAATGTTTTCCTATGAAATAATGAGCAATTGCATCCTTAAACTTTCCTCTGTCTATGAGCCGAGGAGATGGTCTTTATCACGTCTCCACTTATACCTGAGGGAATTTAAATTTGTCTTTAAATAACCTGGTGTTTTCCTTATTAGTCAGTCAATGAGTCATTGCTTTTTTGCCATGGGATTAATCTTGGCCACCTTCACAAAGTTATGTGTAGGATGGGGCTTCCCTTCCCTTCCTCTCTTCCCCCCATTTCTTGGGTAATACCTTGAAGGGCTCTTCTGCTTCAGGTTGTGGGAGAGTCTTGACCTTTCAAACTAGACTTTCCTCCTATATGTGCCATGTCTTCAAGCCAATCTTCTGTTAAGAGAACCAGATCAGCCTGAGGAGCAGTGGACCTGCAGTGGTGTGGTACCTGAGGGCTGCAGGATGAAACAGGAGGGACAAAGCTCTATCTGTGTGTGCTTCAGTGGAGCAACTCCCCCAATAGCCAGCCTTTTTCTTTCTGACTGGTGTGGTGAGATAATTCCCTCCTCTTTCCCCACCAATAGGAAGAATATCAGAGAACCATTAGCTGAATATATGACATATGATACAAGTAGAAGCTCCTCTGATTTCAATTTTTTGTTACAGAAATAGAGTTTTGTTATTGGATTCTAAGTTCCTCTGTTTGCCTGGCAAATTTTCACCAGTTGGTATCCCAGCTTTATTTCTTTAATTATTTCAAACTCCACTCAAACTTCTGAGTTGTAAGAATATGCAAACTATGGAAATCTAGGATCTAGGATAAACATTTATGTAAAGGTGTGATTCATCCACTAAAATATAATAAATATTTGTGTCTCTTCTTGTACTATTATTCATATATATGAGATGGTTCACAAAACATTTTGAGAGGCTACAAGAGAATATATTCAGAATATAAGCATTTGAAGGGGAAGGGCAAGAGAAGCAAAGTGACACAGTTTTGGTGAGACATGGCACTTTCTGTTGGTGTGGTCTAGTGGCACCATATACCTCTGAGTCAGCACTGGGAGACTTCAATAGGGATTGTGTGGGTAAATAGGCAAAAAGACCTCCATTGGCGCCAACTCATGATTCCCATGCATGAAGACATTCCCATAATTGAAACAAAATGGACATGATATCATTTCTACATGTTTCATGGATTCTGCTCGTAGAATGTGAAAACAACTAATGATTAATGGTTAATTTTTTAGCACACATTAGATATAGTTATATGCATATTGGATTAGAAGAGCAATTATACAGGTTATCTATACTCTTTCTTCTGATTATCAGTCTGAGCATGACTGAAATACTTTACTAGCCCATGGCAAATACCAAACCCATAGATGACAAAATTATTTATTGATAACACCCAGCTGACAAATGAAACAGCTTTAAATACTTAGGAAGCATAATCTTGAGCGAAGGCTCTTTGGACCCTTCAGAATTAGCAATATCAACCAGGCATTTGAATGGCTACATACTAGAGTGTTCAATCAACACTCCATGTTTTCACAAAGCTAAAAGTTTACAGAGCTTTGGTTATACCTTCCCTCCACAGTGAATGTGAGTCTTGGATGCTATATGAAAGGCACATCAAACAACTGAAAAAATTCACATGTTCAGTCTTCGTTCCATCCTTGGCATTTGTTGGTCAGACAGCATCTCCATCCTGGAGGTCTTGGATCATGCAAAGTCCACCAACATTGTCTTC
>JANHFT010003470.1:456939-467768 GCA_032467955.1 Pseudoxenodon macrops
GTTCGGCGAACCCCCAAATGCCACCCCTGGCTGGCCATGCCCACCCCTCCCCGCCCTTCCCAGGAGTCTCCATGCAGCCCATTCATCATTCCAGGTAAGTGCAGGGGCTGCACGAAGGGTTTGGGAGGGCAAAAAAATGGGTCGTCCAGAAACGGGCTTGTTTCCAGCCTCTGGAGGGCCTCCGGACCTACCGGGGGAAGCAGTTTTCACCCTCCCAGAGGCTCAAGGAAAGCCTCTGGAGCCTGGGGAGGGTGAAAAACGCTTCCCACCCCCCACCATGGTGCAGGTGGCTGACTAGGCCATGCCCACTATGACCACACCCACCCAGCAACGGAGCAGCGAACCTGTTGCTAAAGGATCTGAAGCCCACCGCTGAATTTAACTAATGCACCAAACTGGCTGTCAACCATCACACTCAGTGCATGTAGCAAATAAAGACTCCTGGCCCGTTCTTTGTTTCCAAGAGTGCAATTTAATGTGCAGATATGGAAGTGGTTAAGCCAATTCTAATGGTTTCATGTGTAAACAGCATAGTTAAAATTTCCCCAGGCCCTTCCTATTGTCACTTTACTCCCTCCGATCAATTATGTTCAGTTTGTTTGGGGAACAGACTCCGGTGAACTTTCCCAGCCGATGACCTTGGAAAGTTGGTATGTCTCTCTGCAGAGTCTGTGCTCTTGCATTCCTTGACCACCTCCCTTGAATTCCAACCCACAACCTGCCTTCCTTGCTTCTTGTCTGGCGGTGAGCTGGGTTTGCAAATTGAGCCATGACACTGGCTGATAAGGTTTCTAGTAACACAATCTAGCAAGTCTGAATTCGCATTCCCTTCCCTCCTTCCATCTTCATGAGAACTAGGGAGGGGCTTGTCTGAAAACTATATTTTTGCCTGGGACTCAGATTTCTTTTATTTGACTATTGTGTTGATTGTGTCTCTCCCTCTTGTTCCTGTTACATGTGTTACTTGTTCCTTCTATTACATGTTAACTCCTGTTGAAAGCAGGCCATAATATGCTGGCGGATAAATAGCCTCTAAGCTCCATTACCCCTGTCCACCAAACAGTCCCCTTCATGGGGCAGAAGAGAAGGATCACCTGGTGTCCTGCTTTCCATCTCTATTCTGCTGCCGTAATATACATAAACGAGTTATAAAAAAAATAAGCAAAGGTTACTTCCTTTAGGACAGCCCATACTAATTACACACACAACTCTTTCAAGCAGCTTGATAAAATTCTGTTTTCTTTTGGTAAATATGCATAGACAGATATAATGTACATTCTTGCCTATTACTCATATTTTACACTCTCCTTGCTTTTCCCTGCCTTTTATCCATTTTTGCCAGTTAGCTGGTTTTGATATTGGCTGATGTTTAATAAATAAACATCAAGCTAGACTTTTTGATAGTTCCACTGAGTGATGTAGGCTTGCTTTGATCTGGATCTGGGAATTGACCAGGAATGTACTTGGTGCAACTAAACTAGAAATAACCCACAATCATTTTCCAATGCAGCCAGTGTATTTTCCTTCTCCACTGTAATTAGCAAACTTCAGCCAATCCCTGATTTCACCAGAGTTGGATTTTTTTTGGCTGGAAACCCCAAGTGGATTTGTTGGCTAATTTGGGGCACAAGATGGGCAAACATGACAATATTTAGCAACTACCCAGGATTTTGGAGAAACCGTTTGTCTGCCTACGTATCCAGATGTAGCTGGAACAAAGGATAGAAACCCAAAAGCTCACAAGCTGAAAATGGAACTGGAAAGTATTTAAGAAGATCTATAGTGTCATTTTGGTGTCATGTGTCAGCAATGGCTTACTAGGGTCAGAAAGGTTCCAGTTAAGTAATTCTGGCACACTTTTCATGGCACAAATTGGCTGCTGTGGCGTCATGCATCTTCAAAACAAGCCGATAAGGTAACCACTGAAAAGGACGGTGTTAACATCATTCAGTGAGTTCACACACTTAAGGGCTAGAAGGCTAAATGATCTCTCCTTGTTTTATCAGAATTGCCTTCTGGAATGGGCCCAGTGGTGGGGATCTCTGTCAAAGACCAGAATGGGAAGAGAGCCAGGAAAACTGCAGACATGCTTTTCACAGGGGCATTCAGAAAGGGGAGGGTAAAAAAAATCAAGACAGCAGTCACACCTGTGAGATTGAAGACCTGCACTTTTCATATAAAATGATAACAGGGCTTTGATTGCACCCTAATGGCTGAGATATTGAAATGTTTTCGTCCCCCCCGAATCACTGTAAATGCTCCTGCTTTTCTCTCTCTCAAAATTAAAGAAGGGGAGGAGGACTTGTAATGTTGTCCAAATATGTCAAGCCCAAAGACATGATTACATCTAAACGAGTCCATTATTTACTTACTATGCTCATTTGCTTACACCTAATAGACAGAATCTTGCTAGACTAAAGCTATAACCTTCTAACCTAATAGATAGGCCCTGGGAGATTCTATGGTGTGGCTAAGAAAACCTCTTCCTCCCTTTCCCATCCATCAGGACTGCACAGCCTCTTGTCTTAGGACCCTCTTTGGGAAATGCTGCTTCCTCCTTGGGAAAACACAGTGCTTTTGCTTTGATACCCCCCACCAGTTCTCTAGTTGCACATTTCATCATAAAATATAAATAAACAAGAGACTTCTCTTTCCCTCTCTTTGATTTTCAGATGTGGGCCGAATCAAGAAAGCAGAAATGCACTTGCAGTTTCAAATTATTTCTATGTGAACGCCGCCACTATCCTCTGCTCTCCCTAATGCTCTGAGCTGCCCTGCTAAGCTACCCGGAGCTTACTATGAATGGAAGACAATGGAGCATACCGAGAGAAAGAGAGGCCAAAGCACTGGAACACCACATTGCATTGGCAATCCCAGCTGGCTTGGTACGTGTTTACTTTCTCAAAGTCCATCCATAATTCAACAGCTTTATTAATGTCCCTTTTTATTCGTATCCTTTTCATGTATTCAAAATCATGTTTATACTTTTATCTGTTATCTTATATATGCTTTACAAAATAAATAAAATAAAATAAGATCTCTGACAGTGCTAGCTAATGTAAACTCATTCTACACCCATTATGATATTTATGAGTGTAGCAATTCTTACTTTTCTAAGTGCTGGAAAGTATGAAGGTTGTAATGTTTGCATTAACAATATCTACAAGCACTACTCCACCACTTTTCTCTCCCTTTCCTCTTTCTTCAGTTATATTTTTATTGTTTTTCTTATTTTCTTTATTGTTAGATTAATAGCTAACTACCGGTAATAAAAAAAACTTCCTTAGTGGCATATAGTTTCTCTTTCCCTTTAAACCTGATGGTAGAGACAGAGGGGAGAAGAAATAAATGGAAGGTCTGAAAATTGGTATTGGGGGAACCAATATTTACAATTCACCAAGGATCCTTTTCCTCAAATTCCTGGGTGACGTCTTCTCCATAACAGTAGAACAATTTTACAGGGTTGTTTTGACAGATAGCCACTGCACAGGAGGTAAGACAGCATGTAACCCTAAAAGTTAATACTTTGCTTCCTAGTAATACTTTTCTTGGCCTGAAGAAAGTGAAGCTGCCAGGGTCAAACAACATTTGTGTGTAAGCTTTCAAGAGCTGGACAGTTATATGAGCCAAAAGAGCTTTGCAGGTTAGTGGATGTAGTGGTCCAATTTTCAGTTTGAAGGAAAACAGTTGAGACAGTTTCTGAGCGAAAACTGTAAAAGTTTACCAAAACCTCACAACATTGCCCTAGAGAAGGGTTTCACAGTTTTAAGATTGTGTATAGTCTTAGAAGTGCAATCTACAGCCTTCAAAAGTTGTCATGAAATTGCAAATGTTGTTACAGAAAGAGAAAATGGTTAAATCCACAGAGAGTTATTGATTGCAAATTTTGTCACAATCTACTTCTTGATAAAATAGAAAAATGTGGGATATACAGCCTCACCACTGGAAGGATTTGTAATTGCTGACCAACTGTACTCAGTATGACGTCCTCCATGGAATTACATCTACATGGAGGGAAGCATGCAGTGGGGCACTTCAAGTTTCTATCTTAAGCATGAGGACCTAGATTGTTGGGGGCAATATGCTGACTCTGAAAAACCACTTAGAGAGAGCTGTAAAAGCACTATGAAGTGGTATATAAGTACTATTGCTATTGCTATTCCTATTGAATATCTTCATAAATGTTTTAGATGAGGGATAGAAGTAGAACTCATCAAATTTTTAGAGAACACCAAGCTGAGGGGGAATGGCCAACACTTTAGAAGATAGGCTCAAGATCTAGAAGTATCTAGACAGACTAAATGCAATACAACCAACAAAATGCAATACAATGGTGAGAAAAGTAAGCTCTTACTTAGGCAAGAAAAACCAAATGCACAGGTTTAGAATAAGTAGTACCTGGTTCAACAGCAAAAACTGAGAGGAGTCCTAGTGTGAAAGCACTTAAATATGAGCCAGCAGGGTGCAGCAACTGCCAAAAAAGCTGATGCAGTCCTAAATTGCATCAACACAGTGTCAATGATATATGAAGTGTTAGTATCAGTTAAACTGCCTTGGTAAGACCATGCTTGGAATGCTTTGACCAAAACTGGAATATGTCCAGTTTTGGTCACTATGATACAAAAAAGATATTGAGACTCTAGAATGCAGAGAAGAGCAACAAAGATGATTAGTGAGCTGGAGGTCAAAACAGATGACAAATGGCTGCAGGAACTGTATGTCCAGTCTAATGAAGAGGGCTAGGGGTGACAAAATAGCAATCTTCCAATGTTTGAGGGGCTGTCACAGAGAAGAGGGGATCAACTTATTCTCCAAAGGACCTGAGGGCAGGTCAAGAATGAATGTACGGAAACTTATCAAAGACAGATCCAACCTAGAGCTAAGGAGTAATTTCCTGACAGTGAGAACAATGAATGAAATAGAAAGGCTTGACTCCAGAAGTTATGGGTGCTTCATCACTGAAAATTATTAAGAAGATATTGAACAACCATTTGTCCGGAATGGTATAGGGCAACTTTTCAGTCCCCAACTTTTATGGCTTGGCAGCCTTGCAGGGATGAAGAGGAAAACAAACCAGCCTGATGCTAGCACAAGTCAAGCTACATGTTTACTCGCTGGCCTGTTGCTTTCGCAAATTAAGCTGTTTGTGCACAGGTGCACCAGCCCAGCCACTCACATATCCCTGTTCTGAATGGGCCATGGCCTGGTAGTGGGCCACAGCCTGGGGGTTGGGGACCCCTGGTATAGGGTTTCTTGAGCAGGGGGTTGAACTAGAAGACCTCCAAGATCAGAGGTGGTTTCCTACCAATTCTAACCGGTTCTTTAGAACCGGTAGTAACTCGGCGATGACGTCATGGAGCTGGTTCCTTCGGTGTCTCTGTGGGCACAGCCATTTTGGATTTTTTTTTATTGCTGCACGCACGACCTTGAGCGAACTGGCAGCAAAACAATTGACACACACACACATACGTCCAAGAGCCCTTCTAACTCTGCTGTTCTGTATTCTACTGTTTAGCCCATGTAGCCACTCAGCCCAGAACTCAAAAACTAAACAAAAACTCTTAACTGAAAAAGTTGCACACTTGATAGCTACTTTATCCTCAATTTCATATCCTGTGATTTCTGCACCCAATCCAGAAACCATTCAAAGGAGAAATGTTGATCGAGTGGTTAAGATACCAGGCTAGAAACTAGGTAGCTGTGAATTCTAGTCCTGCTTTAAGCATGAGAGTCAGTTGAATAACTTTGGGCTTGCTGCACTTTCCTCCCAAATAACTTCACAGGGTTGTTGTGGTGGGGAGGAAGAAACAGTATTAGGAATATTCACCACCTTGAGTAATTTTAAAAATAATAATGACAGTGTGGGAAGTATGCCCCAGGCCAGGGGTTGGCAACCTTAAACACTCAAAGAGCCACAAATCCCAACCGGATTCTGGAGCCGACTGGAAGTCCGGTTCTCCCACCATAGAATTTCCTCCTAGCACGGTGTCCTTTTTCCTCTACCTGTCCTAACTGAAAGCCCTATCAATTGTGGAGCCGACCAGTGAGGGAGCCACAACAGAGGGATAAAAGAGCCACATGCGGCTTCAGAGCCGCAGGTTGCTGACCCCTGCCCCAGGCGGACAGTGCCAGGGATCTCATAGCACCAGAAACCTCAGAAAACAGTGCCAAGAAACTCAAATCAACCCTTCCCCCTTTAAGAAAACCAAGAAGCACCAGCTGAAAGAAAAACACAAAGTAGAGCTGACAATAGAAATACTTAAGTAGAGCCATTAAGATAAGGGGAATCAGGCTAAAAATAACTCACCTGGAACTCCCCTTTTCCTCTTTCCTGGCAGTATTAACCCCCAGGATAGGAAAGACAAAGCCCAGGAACAGGATTAAACCATTAAGGCAGGAAGACAGAATTCAGAGCAATCACCTTAACTAAAGGCACATGCAAAATCTCATCAAATCACACCAACTTCAAAGGGAAGATGGATATAAAAATCGATACACTTATCAGGCCACCTTGCTTGCAACCCAGGAATGCTTGACCTGCATCACTATTCTTCTTGCCTTCCTGAATTAAAGGATCCCTTTTCTGGCAGCTGCTGCCATGTCTATTTTTTCTCAGCATTGGTGACTGCTTCCCAGCTGGGAACAAACCAGGGAAATTTCTTCCAACAACAGAATAAAATAAAAATCATAACATTTTAAGAAGTAGTATTTTATTTTATGACTTGTCTTTATCTATCCAGCATGGTTGTATGGAATTCAATTAGCCATCTATTCAACCTATTGGTTAATAGAATTCCGTACAACCAATAGGTTTAATAGACACCTCTTTGTAAAAACTTAAGATTTCTGAGATAGAATTAATTTTATACCATGAATAGCATAATGTGCAAAGCCTACTTTAATTAAGTATCTTTCTAAAAACAACAGGCTGACAGCAATTTTCTCATTTCACAGAAAATGTCAGCATTTACTGAAATGCCATAATTTGCATACTGCTTTGTTAAACGCCACATATGTGCTTGGAGCTTGTAGGTCTCCCTCAGGTAGCCTATGTTCAAAACATTTATTATCCTTGCAAGAAATGCTTCATCAAAAAAAATAGCAACAAAGACAATATCGCAGGAGGCAATTACATGCAGGAATATTTGAGGAACCATAAGTGAAATCTACACAAATGAAGGCAAATATGTGTGTCCCAGGATAATGTTGCAGGATCCAATCTCAGTCAGTCACTGAGGTCAGAGTTTTAGTTTTCCAAGCTTTTGGACTTGTGCCGGAAATGTAGGAACATTCTGGAGAGACAGAAGTTCCCTGAGGATGGGCTTCAGGACGAGTCCAAAAATGTGGAAGACCCAAAACTCTGATCCAGGTGACAGACGCAGATTGGATCCTGAAATCTACATTATTACAACCTATTACAAAGTCACTGTTGGGCTTCCTTGGTTGAAGGCTGTTCTGCATGTGGTAAATTACAACTTTCAGAATTCCCAATGATTGAATTCTTACTGATTTCAGAGTTCTGCAAGTTATAATCCATCTTATTGGATGGTGCCAGTTTTGAGAAAGCTGCAGCAGGTCACCGAGTAATCTTTATTCTCCTAGGCATTTTACTCTGTCAAGTAAAATCTTACTTCAGGGACACTGAAAATCATTCAAGCATTCAATATGATCGTCTTCCTTTAAAAATGAAATCTCCCAAGCCATCCTTTCCAAATTGTCTTTAGTTTCAAAAGGCCTAGTCAACATAGCTATGGTGCAGTCTTGAAAAATAAGTCTAAAATAATTTGGCTGGATGAAACTAATAACACACATTTATTTGCATCAGGGTGGGTTGTGGATAATTTTGCTGCCGGTTTGCTCAGGATCGCGCATGCGCGTGTGCAGCAATAAAAAATAGCCTGCGCATGTGTGGAAGCAAAAATTAGCTTCTGCGCATGGTCAGAAGTAAAATCCAAGATGGCGGCACCCATGGAGACACCAACGGAACTGGCTCAGTGATGTCATCACCACGTTACTAACGGTTCTAAAGAACCGGTTAGAACCCACCTCTGATTTGCATTCTTCTAAGTGCATCATATCAGGGAAAGAATCAGCATGCAGTAATATTTATATATTAGCTACTTGACTGAGAAACATATGATCTCTAGCTCTGTCAATATAAACGTATGAAATGCAGGTTATTAACTTTCTGCACAAAAGGATATTTCTGGGACTGTATAATATTAAGCAATGCATATCTTCATAGAATGAAGATATTCAAAAGCATTTCATGAATCTGATATGAAAAAACAAAAACTGCCACCTAAAATCCTGCCTATCAAATGAAAAAAAAAGAAAAGGTAGAAATCAGAAGACCAGCCTCTACTTTGCATATAGTAGACTCCTAATTAATCTCAAAACAGGTTTTGGAAGCATTTTTCTGTGAAATCCTGGAGAATCGTATCCAGAATACTATTCAATCTAGATTAGCATTAGAAAACCCAGGTCTTTCAAATGTTTTAACCGACAATGCCAAGCAGCTTCAACATCTGAATCAAAACTTTGCTTTAGGGAGAATTTGGCAAAGAAAAATAAAAGCTCTGCTAGACATTAAAGCAAGAAAGAAATCCTATGGGCATTTTGAAATTAGTTTAGCAGTATTATTCATACTATATGACAATGTTATTTTTCCTGTATACTCCTTCCTGTTGAAGGAGTAAAAATAAATACATGGACCAAGACCTTCAAAATATCAAGACCTCTGAACTCAAACAGGCTTCAGTAATAGCTTGCTTAGGCATTTGCAGATGCTGGCTCATGAGTTGTCTTAATCAGCACTTGTATTTTTAAATTGGAACTAGGAAGTAACTAACAACAAAAGATGTATTATGCCGACATTGGCTGTGTTAACTGTAATTCTCACTATTAGCAGAAAATATAACCCATGTTATCAAAAATAAGATGATTGGCATTTGACATCATTACTTGTCAGCATTTATTATACAACTATATAATGGTTGTTTGTAGCTTCCTTAAGTGGGCAGAATCTTGTATTCTATTCCCAGACTTGTTCAGATAGATTTGGCTCAAACACATCATGCAGTCTCTACTTATAAATTGGGTCGTGGATAATTTTCCCTTGCAAAATACATTTCCAATCACAAAAAACGGTTTGTAGACATCCCATTTTTATTTTCTCAAAGTGCTTAAAGCGAGAGTGATATACATTGAATGTGCATTTAACGCTCAACGATTTAGCCAGCAACATTATCAAAGTATTTTAAATAGAAAAGCACAAACCAAGTAGAAAATGGTTGTATTGAATGCGAGCAAAAAGGACATATATGTTCCAAATGTCCCAAACAAGCACATCAGCTTTGGCGTCTTTCATGCTCCCTGAGCTTAATTGTTGGTTTGCAGACTTTTCATTCCTGCAAGTTTGCAAGGCAACAACCAAGCTCAGACAGCATTAAGCACTCCACAGTTTAATCCTGAGCTACAGTTTGTATATTATTTTCTGTTGATTCAGGAGCAACTTGTTCTCTACATCAGAGGTGGGTTCCTACCGGTTCTATCCAGTTCTATAGAGTAGCTCCATGGTGATGTCATGGAGCCTGTTCTGTTAGTGGCTCCGTGGGCACCGCCATCTTGGATTTTGCTTCTGCGCATGCGCAAAATATAATTTTTGACTGCATGCACAGAAGCTAGTTTTTGACTGCTGTTTTGGGCGTGCGCTCGAGGTGTGACCCTGAAGATTCAGAACCCACCTCTGATCTACATGAAAACTATTCAGGAAAATAGTGCATAAATAGTAAATATTACAATGATAGGTTCTACAACAACATGGGCTCTGTGCTGAAAGCAAAATTGTTTTGCTTTTACTTATCTTGTTTATTCTTTTTTTTTAAATAATTTAGTCGTATAAATAATCGGTGACAAAATAAAAACAAAAGGGAAAGAGATTTAAATAGATTTTTCATGAATTATTAGAAAGGACATAATTCTTCATCTTCTCACCACTATTCTCAGTCCTTCTGCCATGATGGTGCCTTCATAATTGCATAGGGGTTTTATGTATTTCTAGCATCGCACAGTTTGATCCAATTTTGGAACAGAGTGAAAAGATGTTTTTTCTGACTTGGTTGACATTTTTAGCAGTGGCTTGCAGCATTAAACTTTAATAGGGTTTAAATGTTGGTCTATAGCTTTCTTTTTTAAAGCTTACATTCTATTTTTTTCATTTGCGAACAGATGTTTGTGACCTAAATTAAAGTTCTGTTCCAACTTCCTCTTAATCTTCCACAATTTCATTCTGTCAACAGCTTGGATGGATGCTTAACTTCAGTTGACCTAGAACTGCAGAATATTACAGCTTTACCAGTATATATATATTTTACTAACACCATGTAAAAGTACTGGAATTAGTTGAAAGCAGAGGACAACTGCATGGGCAAATCTCACATTTCATTCTGTATTATTTGAAAGAAATCGCAGAATTCCTTGGCAGCCTAACTGAAGATCTTCTTCCTGTTAAGTTATATTCCACTTTTAGTTAATATTGTTCTCTGTGAAGTAAATGAAAACGTGACATATGTAACAAAAGGAAAGGCTTGAGCCATTTGCTACACAGGTTTAAAGGGGTCATTATACTGTGAGTTTTCAATTTTTCATATCACAAATGAATCTAGCAAAACAGAAAGAGGGGAAAAAGCCTTATATCCTTCCTCTTAAGGGTCACATCTTAAGCCATGCCCATTGTAAAATTGTCATCAAATTTTCCTTCAATGTTTTTCAAGTGTTGTCCATGTAAAGCTTTGGTTTTCCATCTATTTAATCTGTCATCCAGCTGT
>JANHFT010003470.1:476437-502988 GCA_032467955.1 Pseudoxenodon macrops
TATTATTATTATTATTATTATTATTATTATTATTATTATTATTATTATTATTATTATTATTATTATTGCTGTTGTTGTTAACATTGTCATTGTCATTGTTGTTGTTGTTAAGAAAATATAATATTTAAATTGCTTTGTATGCAGCAACTATTTTATTTCACAGACATTAAGGAGGAACTGGCCACATAGCGAGCAAGTAAATGTGAAACTACAAAAAGGTTTAATTAAGCATCTCCTTATACAACAGCATCATGCAAACCGGTCTGCTCAACAGTATAGCCCTAATGCAGCTCTTTAATTGTAGAAGATGCAAAGTTCAAACCTCCAAATGAGGCTGGAGGGAAAAGAAAAGTTTGCTATGATACACAACTAATGGCCTCAACAGTTGCTTGTAACCCTTCAAAGGATTGGATGGAACCCCAGGAAACTCTTCAGAATCAAACACTGAACTGTCATTTTTCATGGTAAAAGGAGGAAAGGGCTTTTAAACAGAGCATTGACAAACTGGTGCAAGGCTCAAAGCAAATTAAATTGTTTCTTTCCTTTCAATATACTCTTTTTTGCTGTGATTACTGTTGTCCTGATCTCATATTGTAGCACACAAACCCATGGCAAAATAAAGCCCAGCACCAAGCATTCTGTACACCTGTATACAAAATGGGCCAGTATAGAATATCAGGGCTTGCAAGATGATATCCCGACTCCCATAATCCTTGTCACTGACCCATGCTAGACAAGACAGATGGAAACTGTAGTTCAAATTATCTGATTCACTATAAGGTAATGTTTCCAATGTTTCATTTGTTCTCCTACTAATCAATATGCCTATTGGTTCCAGCAAATCCAAGTCTCAAATGGCACTTTTCAGCACTCACAGACAATTAATTACACAAGTGAGGCAGCAAGTTTAATAGTCTGACTAAGCTATAAAGACATCATTCTTCTCTCTTTCTCCATCTCACTTCTTTTCTTACGGCATCATGATCAGAGATGCTCATGTGTCCTATAATTGAGAAAAATGGCAACTGGCACATACTAAAAAGCACAGCCAATGAAGCTCTCATCTTTTCCCATAATGCATTGCAACACTTCAATATCCAAGCAATTGGGAAAAAATATTGGATGTTCATTGGCAGCAGTTAAACAGGTTCTGCTTTGGCTCTTATAAATAATAAGTATGAAAGCAGAATCAATAAGACAGTTGCCATACACCATTAAGTCTCCAACATTATGGCTTCACAACCATGCTACATCTTCGATTTTTCAGGAGAAAATTATGAAATAGTTTCCCTCCTCTGGCAGATATGGGCCTCCCTCTCATGCCATTATGGAAGTAAATGAGAATATTCTACTTCTGGAGGAACTTTGGGGTTTTACTAAATTAACCAAGTTTATAATTTGTAAACTCTTTAAAAAAACTTATAATCATTTCATTGTCATTTTTGATATGCAAATTTTATAAACTACCTAAACTCTGGCTCATTTAAGGCATCCAGATAAATTTTATTTAATCAATTTCAAACTTTCATCTCAGCTATAACTATTATATTTACTTCAACTTCAGTATTCGCTTCAACAATAGAGATATTACTAATAAAATATAAATCAAAGCATCTGAGATACAGACTTCAAGTTATACAATGCAAAGACTGAAATGTATAGTTACATTCAGTTCTACAGTGAATATACCATCTGCTCTGGCCAGGATTTAGGTGTTACTTATTCTTTAAGTAGCAAATAAGTTGTTTTTAATCTCCAATGCATGTTTATTTTAGGCTAATGAAGATTTATATTACTGAGAGAACCAAACTCAAAACTGTATAAACTGTTTTACATGCATTAAAAGTGAAGTATTGTAGTCTATAGGTTGTTGTCCTATCTCAGAGGTGGGTTCTGAATCTTCTTACTGCTGGTTTGCTGAAGTTGCACCTCGAGCGCGTGCAGCAATAAAAAAATAGCTTCTGCGCATGCGCAGAATCCAGTATGGTGGCACCCACAGAGACACCAAAGGAACCAGCTCCATGGAGTTACTACCTACTCTATAGAACTGGATAAAACAGGTAGGAACCCACCTCTGTCCTATCTTCAAATAAGTTAATAAAAAAATATATCCTAACCGACAGTGCTTACAACATAAATGATATTTAAAAGACAAGCTACCAATTTAATGCTGAGAACATATTGAGAGTTTGAACATAATGCAAGAAGCACAGTTTTGAAGTAGCAATTTAATGTATAACCCCAATGCAGAAAGAGCTTTAAGTCCTATGAAATGCTGGACCTGAAATATGTCCAATAAAAAACTATGAGATGAATCACTTTTACCCAGCAGCTGCTGATAATTTAATGCCACCCATCATTTAATGCGGTATGTTTAAATTTCTAAAGCTTCTCCTTCCTTGGAAGGTTAATTACTCTAATGTGCTTATCTAGTTATCTTAACCACATGGTTAATATTGCTTCAAAAATAGAGGAGATTAAACAAATCCCTTTACTTATCGTATAAAAATAGTGTGTGTGCATTTTCATAAATATGTGTTTAATAGATTTTATACTGAAATCTAAAGGCAAACTATTTACAAATTGTTCTATACCACCAGAGGAATTTTAGTTGAAAAATTAAAAACAGCACCCTAATTTGAAATTACAAAAATACATTACAATACCAACATTATTCAAGTTTGACAATACCAAAGAACTGTAAACGGATTCAGTTACCAAATGCTTCCTTGTCATTTATTGTATTTCTCATTACTAACATAAGAACTAGGGAGAACCTTCATTTCCGAGAAGCTGTAAAATCTATCTACAGTATATATGTATAAAAATGGCTGTCTGTGTGTATGTTCCAGCATTACTCTGGAACACCTTGAGCAATTTCAATCAAACTTGGTACACAGATGACTTGCTCTCTGGAAAGAAATACTGTGGGGGTAAGACACCCCTAACACCCCTTGGGGGGGGTGTTCTATTAAGATACAGCCTTTTAAAATGACTTCTACTGGACTGCCTTAAAATGGCTTCTACTGTATAGCACAGTGGAGTTGCCATGGTAATGGCTTCACAGTACTCCACAAGGAGGCTCCCTATAGTAAAGGGGGAAACTTACGTTTGGTCCAGACATTTTGAACAAGGCGTGTTTTATTCTTGAAGACAAATAATCAAGATCAGAAATAAACATACCAAATGATCATGGATCAGCTAGCAAAACAACAAGGTGGTATCATTTTACTTGATGCTTCTGGGAGGCCAGGGAAAACATTTTTAACTAATTTAATTCTCGCCAAAATCAGGGCTAAGGGTAAAGTTGCTCTTCCTGTCTAATACAGGATTGGGATACATAAATAACAGGGCAACACTGGGGTATAAACTAGTATAGAATAAAATTAAGGGGAAAATCCCCTCCCAAAGTTAAATTACTGAAGAGCCAGAAAACCAAATCCTAAAGTATTCCCTGGGGAAAATATTACATAAATCTGGGAGTAGGAAAGGCTGTCTCCCACTTTTAGATAGTCAAATGCCAATGTTGGCATTTTTAAAAAGAGTCTCTTCTGATGATCAAAGTTCTTAGAGAGATTCAAAGTCGAGGAAATGATTTCTTGCTAATTAGAGCCTTAAATGTTGGCATCAACATTTTAAACAACGTCACAGCCAATTGATGCAAATGTTTTGATGCTGACACTATGAGAACCCTTTTGGTTGCACTGTTAATCTACCTAGCTACAGCATTTTTACTTGTTACATTTTCTGGATACAACTGCAATGCAGAAGATGGGCTGTAACCAATTTATGGATACCCATCACCAGCTCAGGAAAGGTTGCAGCGGGCACATTAGCTTTAATGATGCAAAAGCAACCAATTGTGACTTTAATGCCATCAGAAGATCAAGGACCATCTCTGTCAGAGAAGCTTCCTTATGTAACGCTCTCACTTCTGGTAACTGGAGAGCTGTGACTCTTTTAGCATATACTGTATGGGTGAGTGACATTCATCCACACATATGTAATGATGTGTGTGGGAGGATAGGTGTATTTGCAATATATTTAAAGCTCCTCATTACCAACAGCCTTTCCATCTTCTCTGGGTTTAACTTCGGCACTCTACTTCAGAGGTCTGAATGACCTTCCCCAATGATGTCATGCCAGAGAGTCTTCTAGGCTACAACTAGTTAGCCTGGGTGCAATCTGACAGGAGGAACTAACATCGCTGCAAAATACACTCAATACTATCAGATGGTCCATAAGAATATTATGAATCAAAAACCATCAAGAAGTCCGTAGCAAGGCTGTAGTGCCCCATCCCCAGACAATACTCATACTGAAATGCATCCCAACAATCTGTTTCACCCAAATATAACTGATGAAGTGAGGCCATTATTTTCTCAATCTGATTGTCCAGGAATGGTCTATTTGAGACTGGGCAATCATTACAAACATCTTCAGTCAAAGAGAACATGTTTTCCAATAAAGGTCTTTGAATAGATTGCTTTAAAAAGATGCTGACACATCCCAGACTGAAGGAGCCATTAATCACCTGCTCTAACCATGGGTTGTTTCCCAAGGTCAAACAAGCTGACAGTGGCTCTCATTTCTCCACACATTCTAACTATTCTCTCAAGATCTATAAGCTATGAAGAACACAAATATGAACAGAACATGGCATTGCCAAGTTTTCTCCTTATAACATGCCCCAATACTGATGCAGTATTTTTTTACATACATACATACATACTGAAATTGCTGGCAGCACACTTTTGACTAATTGGCTTCCCACTTTCAATATCTTGATGGAAGAAGTGCTATAAAAATACTTCCTAGTTTCATGCAGACACAATGGGGATAGAGAAAGAAATATCTTTGCTGCATTGAGAGCATGTTGCCATGGGATTTCAAATGTGCCCTACGATGGGTCCCACTTCGTATATACTTTGATGTGTAAAAAGAGTTCCTTTCCAGTTACTTGCATTCCAGTCCTCCAAACTTCTCTTTCAGCAGCAGTAAAGAGAGACAATAGCCAACTTCAATTATTCCTAAAGGAATCTGAGTCAAAGTAAATCTCTTAGAACACAATACGGAGCAATAATTATTATCTAACTTGTTCTTTCTCCTGTGACTCTAAAATGAAATAATTTTGTCTTAACTATATTCTTCTTTGAAAGCCCACTTTTTCTGATTTAATTGAACATGATTATTACAATTAAGAGGAAAATGTCAAGTGATCTGGATGTTGCATACAAAGTGTTAAATTAAAAAGGGCAAAGAATGCACAGAAACAATTGATAATTTCCTATTTCAGGTTAGCTTCTCTTTCTGACCAAAGGTCATGCTTTTGTTACTATTTTAATCTTTATCTTTCTGCACCTACTATGGAACTTGGGATATGTATATTTCAAAGAGATTTGTTAGCAATGCAACAAATGGTCCCTTTTATTGCTTGAACCAGGGTTCTATATATAGACCTTCATGGCTTTTTCTTCTGTGACAAAGAATGCAACCAAATAAGTCTATTAACTTGAAAGAAGTCGGTGTAGGTATGATACATGTTTAGCTACATTGTTAGTAATAAAGTACTGTCACCATCATCATCATCATTATTATCACTATCATCATTATAATTGTGATTCATCACTGTTTATTTGGTTTAAAAGGTGTGAGGAAAAAATACATTTATAATCACAAATCCATACACCCAATGATCAGTGTCAAAATGTTTCTTGAAAGAGAAACATTTGCAAATAGACAAGACAGTTGGCTTCCATTTCTCTCCTCTCCCCACCTCTTTCAAATTATTTTGATTTGCAGCAAACAATAAAATGCAGCAACGCACAGGCTGGCAAGGTTTACTGGCAAGGCAATTTCAATCCTGGGATTTGTTTTGTTATAACAACTTGAACACATAAACCTTATGTATGATTGCATTGAGACATAGTAGGACCGCTAAAGGAATATTTCAATCAATAGGAATTGTTAACTCTGACAAATTAGAGTCCCATTACAGTATTTCAGAGCATCTGTGACTTAGACTGGATGCAAATCAAGACTGATTTATTATGATATTGTAAACTGTCTAGAGTCACTTAGGTGAGGTGGGCAGTGTAAAAATGTAACAAATATATTTTTTGTAATATACTTGTATTACAGTTATTTGTAAACTAGCTTTTCTGAAGTTGACAGCCTCCTGATATCCTGGGATAGTAACTCTCAGTGTAATCACTCAATATAGCTATGCTGATATAGTAGGAAAAACATCAATGCGGGGGGTCTTTAAAACCCGAGACCTGGACAAATGAAGGCAGTATTTTTCAACCAAAACAATTTGAAGATGCGTAGATTTAATTTCCCATCATGTTGGCTGGGGTACTCTGGGTGTTGAAGACCACATATTTTCAAACTGCCAAGGTTGAGAAGAACTGCATTAGAGCAAAGCATACATTGGTTACTGACAAGCTGGAAGGAAAGACAGTCCTCAAGAGGGAAGGCATTACATCTGTCTTTATAGACTTTTGCAAATTAGGATATCTGTGTGATCGGATATAGAAGCGAGATTGGCTATAACATCATGCACCAAGTGAGCCCTTTAAGGGATAACCATGAGCTAATGAGCTCCCCCACCCCATCCCCAGTTGAGATGCCAGCACAAATCAATTTGCATTTTCTGTTTAACTCAAAGCAGCTTGTATCTCTATATTCAAAAGACACCTTTTGTTTACCTGTCTTATAGTTTACACAATTTGTTTAGTACTTTCTGGAGACATTTAGAGTTTTTCAAGTATTAAACTTCCCTGAATTTCAGGGGTCTTAGACAACAATATTTATCCTCAAATTATTATTTGAAAATCTGAGCCACAGAGATATAAACCAGAAAAAAAATGTGGTTTTCATTTTGGATAGTTGATATGGCAACATTTTATTTCATAATTTTCCTTTGATACTTTCTTATGTTTGAAATGTATTAAATTCATTGTGATAATACCATATTGTCTGTCAAACTGTAAAAAAATATGTCAAAATTCTATATCAATGCAGGAATTCCTGAGGTAAATTCACATACAGTAAGTAATATAGTTATAGTTCAGAATATTTATGTAGTATCTTTTTTTACAACATTCCTTTCATTTTCTAGAGGTTTGTCATCTAAGAAAAAAAAAAGGTATTTATGATTTCTATACCTTCATTTCACAGTCCTTTCTGGACCTGTAATAAGGAACAAAGTTATCTTTTCTAAAACATTTATCTGTGTTTCATTCATTTGTATGACCAAATGTTTTTTTTTCTGACATTTTGTATATTAGTTTACTAATGTTTTAATCCAAATTAAACTGTGCAGATGGTGTTTATTCTGTCATAATATGTGTAAAAATATTTGTAATAATTGTGGGAACTAAACAAGGATTCAATAATATATATTTTTAAAAACAGAAATTTGAACAAAAATATGAATAGATAAGCACATTTCTCCTTTTCACATATGAATCATAACACTTTTTCAAGGATTTGAAATGTAATGATGGAAAAATATTAAAACAGAGACTCATCATCCTCATTTACTGCCATCAATCTGGTATAAAACTAGGTTTTTGTTCTTCATTTTTCTTGTTAGTATCATGATCCTGCTTGGCGTTTACAATTTTATTTCCCCACAGGCACATATTTCTGCTTGCCTGGGAAAACAGCCAGGATACCACTTCATATCTATTGAAAAAAAAACTGGTTAGTTTGTTGTTGATTTCATTCTATGGAAAAAGGGAGATGGGCCGTTAAAAAATATGAAGAGAAAGAAAGAAAGAAAGAAAGAAAGAAAGAAAGAAAGAAAGAAAGAAAGGGAAAGGAAAGGAAAGGAAAGGAAAAAAAAAAGAAAAGAAAAGAAAAGAAAAGAAAAGAAAAGAAAGAAAAAGAGTCCTTTGGAATAGACAGACATGCTAACCAGGAGTGGGTTGTGGATCGTTTTGCTGCTAGTTCGCTCAAGGTCGTGCCTTGTGTACGCAGCAATCAAAATCCAAAATGGCGGTGCCCATGGAGACATCAAAGGAGCCGAGTCCGTGACATCATCACAGTGTTACTACCGGTTCTAAAGAACCAGTTAGAACCGGTAGGAACCCACCTCTGAGGCTAACTAGAAGTGCCTTTTGTTCTGTGGTAGGCCTCATTCCTTTTAACACACAAAATCTTCAATGCCTGGGATCACCATCAGGACGGGAAAAGACTCTGAAATCCAATTTTGCCAATCTTGGGTAGACACTATTGAGTCAACGAGTGAGTAGCTTATCAAGTTTCAGAGGCATGTAAAATCCAAGAGGCTTGAGATTGAGAATTCAAATAGGTTGGGATTTTATTTTTATCTTGCAATGGATTTTTCATAAACAGTCACTTGCCAAGAACTGATATTGGTTCCTTTAATTACATGAGTCAGTGTGAAAATTCAAACATATTCTGTTATTTATCTTTAATTAAACATCATGGGAAGAAAAAGAATAAAAATAATTCAACCTTATTTTACTTTATTTTGTATTCAGCTTTACCAGGTTTCTAGAAAGTTAGTATACTAGCCTAAAAATATGAATAAACTAAAGATTGATATTTTTAATTAGTAAATTCCATGCTCATAATAACAGCATGACACCAGCTAGCAAAAACAGTGTAATGAAATACAGTAAGCATATTAGGAATATTATCCAATATTGTACTTTTAAATGTCTAAATCTAATTAACATCAATGATATCAACATTTATTTTCTGATCAACTGAACAATATGTGTGACTTTTAAACATGCTGAGTGGATGTGCCTGTATGAGTATATCAATAGCAGCCTATATTTTAAAAAAGAAAAGAAAAAAGAAAAAACAGCAGCAAAAATGTCAGTCTAAGGAAAGTACAAGAATATATTAATATGTAGATTTAAGAGAATTATGGAATAAACCAGCAGACTATTCTCTGGACTATGAATGTCATTAAGTCAGATGATGACTTGCAAAACTACAAATGGTATCTTTTGGAAAAGATAATTACATCTTTCCACAAGCCTGTGCACAGTATTAGATTAATATTTTTTTTCATCAGCTCTTGATACTTGTTTGTAATTTTATATCAAAAGCAAAAACGGTAGAAAAATTGCCAGCCTGGAAATTGGTTTCCCCCATAGGAATTGCAGCTTTCCATTTCAGCGCCACTCTCTTAATGCCCTATTTTTTTAGAACAAGGAAGGGTCAAGGAACATGTGCATTTGCATAAACAAGAGAAGGTCTATGTAAAAGTAATATTTACCTTTCTTTCTCACTCAGCAAATAAATACAGCATGCTAGCAACAGCCTTTTTTTTTAAAGATGATGTTCTGCATTCTATTTAAATGGTTTTAAAATATGTTTTGTTTTAAATAGATTAACTGCTTCCTAAAATGTGCTAATAACAGACTTTGATTAGATATCGATTCTATTAGAATCATAAATTATTTGCTTTTCCAAGTTTCTATCCTGGATATATGGCTTCTTCCTAGCTCTTACCTGTAATCGATTGAAAAGTGACCTGATTTCAAGATTTATCAAAGACAAGGTAAGGATAGTGGAACAATGTTAATTTAAAGATTAAGCCTACATTTTTAATACAGGCAACTCAAAAATGTTTTCCATCTACAAATTATCCTTAAAACATATTCCTGAAAAGACAGTTATTACATGCTTTTTAAGACCTGAAAACTCCTGACCTAAATACCACTGTCAGATGGGGATTTAATTGGCTGAATGATCACATCTAGAGGATACTCATAAATTGTTCCACATCAGCTTAGAAGATAACATGGCGTAGAGTGCCATAGAATTTTGTCCTGGACCTTTTGATATTCAGCTTTTTCACTAATAACCTGAATGTAAGGACTCAGAGGAAGATTATCAGATGTACAGATGACATGAAATAAGAAGGAATAGCTAGAGAGGAGAGGATTCAGAAAGATCTACGCAGACTTGAAAAGTGGGCCACAATGAACAACATGTAATTTGATGATGTAAAACCTGGCACAAATGAAAGAGAGAGGCACAAGTACAGGATGGGAGAGACCTGGCTTGAGTGTATCATTTGGGTTTTAGTACTGTAGATGATAAATTGAGCATAAGGCAACTGTGATGCTGCTATTAGAAAGGCAAATGCTTTTGGGGTGCATTAGCAGAAGCATAGAAATAATTTTCCTAAATGCTCTGCCCTATTGAGATGCCTATTGGAATACTGTGTTCAGTTCTAGGCACAATCTTTCAAAAGAATAGTGACAAATGAATGAGTTCAAAAGTGAGTTGCTGAGAGAGTGAAAAAATTGGAAACCAAGTCCTACGGCAAATGGTTAAAGGAACTAGGTATGTTTAGCCTACACAGAAAAAACTGGAGAGATATGGTATCAGTCTTAAGATATCTAATAGTTGTCATATAGGGCATCTTTCTCTTGCCCTAGAAAAGGTTCTATGCATCTTAAAGTTCTGAGGTTGAGAAACACTGGTTTCAACTATATGGGAGGAGTTTTCAGGATATATATTAGGAGAAAGTTCTGGGTTAATTGGTGGATATATAGTATATATCTTCTAAACCAGGGGTGTCAAACTTGCATCATCACGGTGGCATCATGTGACGTATCGGGACTTTTTCCTCTTCACTAAAGCAGGCGTGGGCCTGGCCAGTGTGTGACGCATCCAGCCCATGGGCCATGAGTTTGACAGCCCTGTTCTTAATCAAGGCCAGATAGCCATGCATCCAAAAGGCTTTAGCATAACCTGCATTGAACAGGTGGTTAGACTAGATGAGTCCTACAGCACATTCATTTTTATAATTCTGGCAATATTAACTTGACAAATACATCAAAAGTAGCTTTTTAAATTTTTTAAATTTACTTTTTATTTTCTGTTCTGTTTTATTTTATAGTATTTTCTAAACAAGCTATGGGGTGATGAATAGAGAAGGGTTGCTGCCGGTTCATTTCGTTTCTACAGAACTGTTAGCGGAGATTTGCCTCTGCTCACCGAACTGGCAGTGACGGTCAGCTGGCCAGGCCCCTGAGCCAGTTCTCCGGGAGGAAATCAGTCCTCCCGATGGAAATTGGCTCGAAAATAACCCTCTGCACACGTACAGAGGGTTATTTTTTAGGCAATAACATGATGTGATGGGGGGTGCGCAAACCGTGCACTTCCATCGTGACCAGAACCAGTAGGAAAGGTAAGTAGAACCCAACCCTGGTGATGAATTAGATGCAGAGGGAGGGACTGGCCCAAGGTCATCCATTCTGGCTTTATTTCAAAGCTGGAGCAGAAGTGCCAGGTGCCTGGTTTCTAGCCTGATGCCTACACCAAACTGATTCTCTTTATGGAACCACCATCACCCTTTCCACTTTCATTGCTGTTTCCCAAGAGTCTCCTTTTCCTTATGTCTATAATTAGTGATAATATCTGCTCAAGAGCCAATTTGGTGTAATGGTTAAGGCAACAGGCCAGAAGTCAGGAGACTATGAGTTCTAATCCCTCCTTCAGCACAAGGCCAGCTGGATGACCTTGGGCCAGTCTCTCTCCTTCTCCCCCTCTCCCTCTCCCCCTCTCCTTCTTTCTCTCTCTCTCTCTCTCTCTCCTAAGAAAGAGGCAGTGGCAAATCATTTCTGAAATCTTGCCAAGAAAACTGCAAGGACCTGTCCAGACAGCTTCCAAATAGCTTCCAAGAGTCAACGCTGACTCAAAGAGGCCAAAAAAAAAAAAGCCATTTGGTTTTTGAAATGAGAACACCATTAAGAGCCACATACAGAGACTACAACCTGAAAGCTCTAACAGCTTAATTATTCTTGAAATGCCTTTTTACAGAGAGGCTGTGCTCACCAAATTTAGCATGTGCAGAACAAGTGATTCTTCAAGTTATTATTTGGGGGGGGTATTTTTTTTCTCCTACTTCAGATAAAAATCTGAGATGATTCAGCAAATTGTTTAAATAGCTGCAGGCAGAGTTATTAAAAACCAGTTATTAAAAATGCTCTCTGTCTACTCCAATCAATGTCAGTAGGAAATTGAATTTGTCTATTTAAATCAGTTTCACAGGAAACCTCATTCAAAGACAAGAGAACAGTGTATGCTCTGGCAGAATTAAAAGATTGGTGAAAGTGTTTTAGGTAATCTTGTCTATCCTCTGTTTGATGTGGAAAATCCAGAATCTCTAAAAATGTTTCTATATCCACTAAGGGACTGCCCATTGGCTGACGAGTTAAATGTTGTCTATTCTTCCATAAACTTCCACCCCAACTAATTTCATGCAGTACCTGCATATATAACCTGCATATTTAGAGATACCTGCCTAATTTCATGCAGTACTCATTTTGTTCTCAAAAACCCTTTGTGCACAAGAAGGTCGACCTCTGCCTGAAATGATCTGTCTGCCCCCAACAGGAGCAAAGAATAGAACATATCAAGAAGAGATAAAAAAAAGAGAAAGGAGATGCCAGGATTTTTTTTTTAAGGGAAAAAGGGCTCCAGAAAAACAAAGAATGAGAGTCACACTTCCTTTGTCAGATCTAGTATGTCCACCATAGATATCAGTGTGTCCTATAACAGATAAGTGCTCTGGAAAAGAATTTTTTCTATTGTGTTCCAGACCCAGAGTTCTAATCAGAGGTGGGTTCTGAATCTTCTTACTGCCGGTTTGCTCAGGGTCGCGCCTTGAGCACGTCCGCAAAGCACGCGAGCAGCAATAAAGAAATATGCTTCTGGATGCGCAGAAGCAAATTCCAAGATGGCGGCGCCCACGGAGACACTGACAGAACTGGCTCCCAGTTCATCGCAGAGTTACTACCGGTTCTATAGAACTGGATAGAACCGGTATGAACCAACCTCTGGTTCTAATCCTAACTTTGAACAGCACTGCCATCCCTTGTCCTTTTGCTACTTTCAGGAAAATATTCCCATGCTGTCTGGCAAAATAATTGATTAATTATAAATAATTAAAATATCTCATACTTGATCTGCATTCACATTTAAATAACCATTCCACCTCCTTCCTTCCTTCACTCATTCATTCACTCATTCACTCATTCCTTTTCTTTAAATGAAACAGCTTGTAATTGAATTTTAAGATTTAATTATCTGAATGAAAGGGCAAAACAGAAAAGAGCAAAATCCTCTCAGGTTTTAGATAGTACCATAAATTCTATAGGTGATTCCGTGGAAGTGTTTCTTCTCAGATTTATTACTATGTATTCTATTTTATCAAATAAATTTAAAACAGAATTGTTGTTCCTAACATTAAAATATGATTTAATTCAAAATAAAAAGATGTCATAAATCATTTGTGTTTTTACGGTAATTCATGCATAAATTTTATATCGGTTAAGATTAATCATTAAATGGAAGAACATTTTTGGCCTTGAATACTGAAGGAGACACACTGAATGTCAAAGACTTCCGGCTTAGAAAGCTTTGCTGGTCACTGTTCTCAGGGCAGGCAGTTGGTTCATGCTATGATTTAACATGCCTTCCTTCCGTCAATTGAAAAGTTCATCATAGACTGTGATAAACATAAGTGTTTTAGAATCAATCTTCTTAATAATCTAACCAAGAATGTTCTTTCTGTTTGTGCAGCAACATATCACAGTTGCAAAGCTCTAGGCATCTAGGTAACTCCGGGACTGCATTCTCTAGCCAGAATTTTTCCAACTGACAAGATAATTTCAAGACAAACACAATGCTGCAACTATGGCCAGGACCCAGTACTTTCTGTTGTAGTAATGATCTCCTGAAACACCTGAAACTGCCCCCTTGACATCAGACTCACCCACTTCCCTGTCAACATTGAGGAATCAAACAGAGGTAGGTTCCTACCAGTTCTATCCAGTTCCATATAATTGGTAGTAACTCCACAGTGATGTCATGAAGCTGGTTCTATCGGTGTCTCTGTGGGTGCTGCCATCTTGAATTTTGCTTCTGTGCATGCGCAGAAGCTGATTTTTGCTTGCTGCGCGTGCACACTCTTTGCACGCACACACGGAGCGCGACCTGAGCGAACCGGAAGCAAACATATTCAGAACCCACCCCTGGAATCAACTAAAATAGAGATTTTCCATAAGATTTTTCCTATTTATGAATATCATCAGAACGTTTTTGTTGTTGTTTCAAACCTTGAAAAACATTTGATTCTAAAATGTACTGTAGATGTTTAAATGAAGAATCTCAGCCTTGTTATTCTGTATGTTATTTGTTTCTCATCCTGGAGTTAAACAGTATATTTTTGCTATAAACTGCAGTGATTTCGTTACTGAAATTAATATATGCAGAACAGGCAGACCGACAGACCGACAGATTTAAGCTGCAGCATTCAAGGCCATTCCACATTCAGCATTTGTGTTGAATCTGGAATGGTACCATGCTGATGAGTTCACACAAAGTCATCCTCCTTAGGCAGCTAAGCTGATTATCTTTCAGCTTGGCTGCGTGCAGTTTAATTTTAAGCATTTGAAACACAAATTTGTGTCTTGCGATTTGTGACGGTAAAGCCGCATGGACCTTGGGGGCAGGTCTTTTTCCCATTATAAGAACTTTTGCATCACCCAGCTGAACTTCGAGCTCTCTAGTAGGTTTCATAGCAAATGTGTTAGACATCTGAGCTAAGTTGTTCTAATGAGCATTACAATCCTTATACAAAAACAACAAAAGCTACCAAACATGATTTCACCATTTTTATATATAGCATGCACTTACTTATTCCACTATGCAGCCTCTGGGCTCCAAACCATTGCTCTCTCTCGCTCTCTCCACAAACATATTCACAGTGACTACATATTGCAATCTATTACCATGGTTGCCATTTTTGGAAAAAAGTACCTATCTGGAAGGGGGGGAGGAAGGTTATACCATCATTACTACTTTCAGGGGGAATTTGTATGCAAGAAATATGATCTCTTGACCATCAAAACACATTTGCATCATACCAACAACTCAGTTTGTTTCGTTGCAAAATGTACAAAAACACTTAGCCAGCTTCAAAATAGTTTGGAGAGGCTGGAGAAAAGAAACAATATTGTGTAAAATGTCTTAACCATTAAGAAATAACTACTGCATCTTTCTTGCTATTGGAGTCTTGTTCCTTGAAGACATTGGCCTATTTTATCAAAATGATTCAAATTCCTTCTTGGCTTGCCTCTACGAATAACCCTCCTAGTGATTGTCCTCTTCTCAGTTAAACACACCAATAGACATTGTGTTTGGGTGAACAAGAATGAAGTGGAACTTCTGCCTTGGCTGAATTATGTAGCAAATGGTGTTTATGTACACACTTACAAGTTACACACTTACAGCTAATGGTACCTGAATACACTTACAAGTGTGTTCAGGTACCTCTAGCTGGTTTAGCTTAGTTAGAAGAGTGCCTAGAATGATGGTATTGAATGCTGAACTAAAGTCTACAAAGAGGACCCTTGCATGGGTCTTTGGAGATTCATGATGTTGTAGGATGTAGTGCAGAGTCATATTAACAGCATCATCTGTTGATCTATTTGCTCGGTATGCAAATTGCAGGGGGTCTAACAGCGGATCTATGATGGTTTTCAAGTGGGACATCACTAGCCTTTCAAAGGTTTTCATAACTACAGATGTTAGAGCAACTGGTCTGTAGTCATTCAGTTCCTTGATGGTGGGCTTCTTCGGCACTGGGATGATAGAGTAAAGCATTTTAAGCAATAAGAAGCATAGCATATCTCTAGTGATTTATTGAAAATTTGGGTGAAGATGGGAGCCAATTGGTCAGCACAGACCTTTAAGCAAGAAGGAGTTATCTTGTCTGGGCCTGGAGGTTTTCCTGGCTTTTGCACTTCCTTTTCTATGATCACTAGGGGTTGTGAACCCAATGGAATGGGGTCAGTTGTCGGAGGCTTGGCTGTTGTTAGTGTGTCTGAGATGGGGGTTGTGGAGGGAGGTGGCTGAAGTCCCCTATGCTAAATGCACGTTTAACTATTATATTGTCAGTTGAGTCAACTAGATGTTTGAAGTTAAGCATATCTCTATTCAGAAAGCATTTAATACTATATCTTTTTTGTATCTCATTCTAAGGAATCAACCACTAGTGATGGACTGATATGGACCTGACTGACCATGCAACTGAGGTTTAGAACAATTAGACCAGATTGCATTCATGTTTATCAGTATTTGGTTCCTGGATCTCACTTGACTCTGAATGCCCAGGTAAATGTTTCTGAAGCTGATGCACCAAATATAAATGTTCCTGAAAAATGCTACTTTGCTCATATTAGTATATATTCCCAATACATGAAATGAATACATATTTTAATGAAGAGTGTCTGGAAACTATAATGAGTTATAAATGCATTGGACAGGGGGAAAAGGTGGACAGCATGTACTGTCTCATTAATCTGTTTACATGGTAAGGAAAAATGGGACTTTCTCCTGTCTTTTCAGAGTTCATGTGGCCAAGTTCTGAAGTGAGTCAACAGTGACATGAATGTGCACTAGATCAGATTAAAAACATGACTTGGGTTCAAGCAAATATAGCTTCCCTTTTTACACGTTTTCTACCTGAATGCGTGGAGTCTAGAGAAAAGAATGCTGTGTGCATAGCCTGCATTCCCAACTGTTTTAGCACTAACTATTTCAGGTGCCAATCTGAAACAGATTGTTTAAGAAGCTGCACTGGAGCCTAATGTGCAATTTGGTGTCTTGTTCATCACGATAAAGCTCTGAAATACTTAAAACCAGAATCTGAAGAACTTCAGCCTATCTATCAGTGGTGGGTTTCAATTCCCTTTGCTACCGGTTTGCTATTGGGAGTGTGTGCATGTGTGATGCTTCTGTGCATGTGCAGAAGTTTCTGGGCATGCACAGAGCTGTCTGGGTAGGTGGGCAGAGCCTACGTCACTACCGCTACCAGTTCGCCCTATCTGGGTCAAACCGGTAGCAACCCACCACTGCTATCTATCTTTCCAAAGTCCTTCCTCTAAGTTCTTACATCCCCAGTAGTACATTGGCTAGGACCATGAAGGAAGATATTTTGTGGGTCTGGGTGAGCCCCTTCCCTCCTGCTCATCTTATTGGCCTTCCAGAACTTAGCAAACAGCAACAACAATCCAAACATTTTTCAAAATGACTTGCATGGCTGTTTTCATTTTAAAAAACAAATACCTACTAAAGTAAAGGTAACGGTTCCCTTTGCACAGATGTGCTTGTCGTTCCCGACTCTAGGGGGCAGTGCTCATTTCCATTTCAAAGCTGAAGAGCCAGCGCTGTCCAAAGACATCTCCGTGGTCATGTGGCCAGCATGACTAAACACCGAAGGTACATGGAACGCTGTTACCTTCCCACCAAAGGTGGTTGCTATTTTTCTACTTGCATTTTTACATGCTTTCGAACTGCTAGGTTGGCAAAAGCTGGGACAAATAATGGGAGTTCACTCCTTTATGCGGCACTAGGGATTCGAACTGCCGAACTGACTATCTTTCTCATCAACAAGCTCAGCATCTTTGCCACTGAGCCACCACGTCCCTTCCACCTACTACTGTACCACTACTACGGTATTAATATTTGTGATGATATATTGTGCTACTTTTAAACAAGTGTTTCAATATTTCAAAGATTTCTGGAATTATTTCAATTGTTAATGTATAGTTTTATTATTACTGGCTTTCACCTTAACCTTTTTTCTATTTTCAGGAGACATAAGAATATAATAAATGGATTGAGTCACTTCTATGAATGGCAACTTGCAAAGCAGACTCAAAAAGGGCAATCAATAGCTTTTGAGCCACACACAATATTTGGTTGCAAAATGTACAGTCCCTGTCCATTTCCTGGCCAGCAAGAAACTGACTTAAATTAATTAAAGAATAACTTATTTCAAATATGCCCGAGCCTCATTTTTAAAGCAGTGATAATGTATACTTTATTCACATATTTCTGGGGGAAATGACAAGATTTCTGTATATTACATAAATGAAAAAAAAGGAACCTATCTTAAATCAGGAATAAACAATCATATACCGTATGTCTGTAAGCATCAATATTTCCACAGTCACCTCCTTAGGCAATTTTCTGGCTCCGTCCACCTAATTTTTCTTTAAAAAGCATGTTTTTATTTTAAAAATTAAATGACAAGCTTGCATGTTGCAAAGCAGAGTCAGCAATCCACACAGTCCCTATAGGTGTTCTGAGAAACTAAAAATGGTAACTGTATTGTTTACTAGCCTATATACTTGCTAAGAAGACCAACAACATAAGGAAAGATAGGGAACAGATGTTGACATCCTCAGTGAATGAGCATTTTATTTCCTAAAGACCATCACTTTGTGTTCCTAAATTTCTAACACCCAAAAAGATTATTTACCCCTGTACCAGCGGTGAAGTCCAGCAGGTTCTGGAGAACCAGTAGCGGAAACTTTGAGTAGTGCAGAGAACCGGCAAATATTTTGCAATATCCTTCCCCAGGAGTGGGGAGGGAAAGGAGATTTCGTAGTATCTTTCCCCTGCCACGCCCACCAAGCCACGCCCACCAAGCCATACCATGCCCACCAAGCCACACCCACAGAACTGGTAGTAAAAAAAAATTGGATTTCACCACTGCCCTGTACTAAAGCAATCCTGTGCTTACTAAACTGACCTGGTCAATTTGGGACTCCTAAGAGCTGTATCAGCAATGTCTTGTGCCTTAGCCATATTTGCTTTTTTTTTTCCTGTTCCCTTCTCTTTGTACATATTTGGTACACAATACTTGGGACACAATTAAGAAAAGTACATCCCATTCCATGTAATAAAGTTTATCTTTAAATGGTATTGATTTATTAATCTAGAAATGTACTCATTTCGTATCCCTTCATTTTGCTTCCTGCCTAATGTAAATGGCCTCTGAAAGGAAATGCTGCGCTGAAATGAACTGATGCAGAAAAAAATTGGGGTCACCAAGGAAAGGACACTCAGTTGTGCTTTACTGGGGCCCTGATAAGCCATGCATTTCTTTATAGGGAAAACATTTAGGTTTGGCAGTCACAGGAGTTCATCTTTTCACCTTAATTTACCTCCCAGATCAATATGTGAATGTCTTGATTAAAGAGCAGATGGTTCATAGAAAAAAATGCTGCTGTTTTAAAAGAAATATCCATGCCCCGTGCATCATGTTACTTTTTAACTCCCCTGGGCCTCAGTAATTCATCTCCTCTTTATTTTACCTACATCAAAATCAAATCCACCATCAAAGATATTTGCATCCTTTCTGCTTATACAGTGTCACAGCCAAATGAAAGAATGACTGTGCATTCTTTGTCTTATCCATTCCTGCTACATCTCAACAACTTTTCTTCTCTGAAGCATTCTCTAAATATATCTTGCCGTTTATTCCTCCAGCTGCCACTACAAAGGCCTTGTTTCCCCAGTCCAGGAAAATTCAGAATTGTTATAACTTTAGTATTCCATCTCTGTCTTGCCTTGACCTATCATTCACATCCTGAAAGCTTTGAAAAGATCTCTTGATGGGACAAGGCATTTTTCCACCTGGGAAACTGGACTATTTGCAGATTCTTTCTTTTCCTGACTGCAAGGGTAATAGAGAAAGTTCCTGAGAGCAAAGAGATAGCAGCCATATTCACTCCCAAGTTCTTAATTATCACTCCTATGGAAACAATTGCAGCTCAGTGATGAAATACACATTGCTATGTATTTATCCATTTAACAGTGGGGGGGAAAAAAAGACATATTTAACTCTAACCAGCCAATCAGTTCAGTGTATTAGATGCAATTACAACAGTCCAGCTCCTAGAACATTTCCCAAAAATGTTGATCTACTAATCCACTAATTTGGGATCATTTTTGTAACCCTGTTTTCATGGGGAAATATGTGTGTATGAAAATACAATATACATTTTAAAAATCAGTACAAATATTACTAGAGTTTCTTTTTAACCAGCTTTTACAAAACAAAGGTCAAATTGTAATTAATAAAATGTGAAATCCAGAAATTGCAAATATGACATTGTCAATTATCCCTCTTATAATACTACTGTTTTCTTTGGGGATATATGATCCCTTAGCAGCAATCAGGACCAGAGGACAAAGCAGATTTTAGGATCAAACCAAAGAGAGGGTTACATAGGGACACTTGAGGAAAATTCTACTAAGATAGGATGCCCTCTTGTCACCTCTATACCCGCTTACACTCCTTCTAGAATGCTAGAAGCTACAAAGAACATTGACTGGATGATGTTGACATCATTTTCCTCATCATATACTGATATCTTATTTTCATTATTTGAAGCTCAAACATTTATATCACTTTTGCCCACAAGGTACATACTTTAAGCCACCTGATGTTCCTCAGCATCCCTCAATATTCATCAAAGGAAAACAGGGTGCTTATTTTGTGAACATAAGAGTTACATTTTAAAAGGAAGCTAGGTGTGCAATCTGCTTCAATGGAATTTCTGGAGGCAAGCCTCTGGCATTATCAAAGCATGCCACTACAAAATTCCAAATGCTAAGAATGTCAACTTTCCACATACATTACCCACAGGTGAGATATTCTGTTCCACCATCAAATAGATACTCTTAGTAAATATGCCAGGGTTGGGGAAAAATATAGATGCTACATCAAGTCAATGAGAAAGAATATCCCCAAACATATATATGCCATCCTTCTTGCACTGTAATTATTCTGGTATTGGGAAAAGAAAATTCAACATATGTACTTTTCAATGTGAATATTGCTCCTTGGTCAAATTTGGAATCTTAGCTGCTTCCTTATAACATGCCATGATCCTACATTGCTATAACAAGTATGTGGATACCAGCAAGCAATTGAAAAAGACCTTTAATCAAGGCTGATGTTGTTTTTGCCTCCCTGATTATCATTTGACTTTTTACATTTAGATATTATATTTATATTTAAACCACAGCATAACATTTGGAAACGCTACTTCAAACGTTTGAAAAAATGTGTTGCCCATTAGGATGACTAATGGCAGAGGTCATGGAAGGACTGTATTGATTTGTTCTTTGGTTGTTAGAATTTTTGCCTCAGCTACCTACGTATTGCTATAGCTTTTATTGTTACTGTCATATGGTGTTGTTAAATACCCAGAATTATGAATTGGAGATGAGAAGTCTTATAAATTGAAATAAATAAACGTAAGATCAGATATTGAATAAATATAGCAGAGGTTTGAATGAGAACCTGATAGCATGAAGGTCATTATACTTTTTATTATATTTGGTTTTATTTTGAAAATATAAGTAACTAGGTTTCCAGAATCTAGAGGATTCCCCCCCACCCCTTAAACAGCCAGAGAGAGATGGAGTGAAAGAGGAGAGGAAAAACATCCACCAATAGCAATTTGGGATTTACATGCTTAATGTACCACATTTTGTTATAGCTCTTAGCTATAAATTATCACCCAAAATGCCATTTATTTCATTTATTTCAACAGCTCAGAGGAAGTAAAACCCTAATTTTATTCTACTTAGAATCCCTCTGGAACACTAATGTGGTACTGTATCATTTTTCCCCTATTTTTTTTCTCTGTGTTTCATACTAAACAGGATTATTTCTAAGAAGCATCCCTTGTTATCTTAAAGCATAAAACAGTAATAATAAACACTGTTCACTTGCAAAAGGGCGACACCATTTTACTGAATCACAGCACTGATCTTTTACATTTCATAATCCTATGGAGTTTCCTTCTGCTTTGTAATTCATTTACAATTAATTACACTATTTTAAAAATAGAAAGACTTGCTATAATATGAAGCAGCATGGTCAGTGTCCTTCTAACATCTGGAAATGCTGCCAGAATAGAACCAGTGGTTTAGTAAAGCAGGCAGTTCTCTGATGCGTTTGAAACAATTTAGCAGCTCTTTGGTTTATAGATGAAGAATTTATTTTTATTTTATTATTATTATTATTTTATTTTCTTAGATTTTATCACCCCCTTCCTCATATTAAAAAACTAAAAGTGACCAGACCTGAATCGTTTAATTTGCAAATTTACAATTTTTGCCATTGTGAAATGGCATCAGCAAGTACTCCGGCCCAATTGGCAAAAGAAAGTTTGTGGCTGTATTGATTGAAAAACATACAGAAAAGGCCTTCATCCTGCAAAGGATATGCAATGGCTAGAATGAAGAATTTGTCATAGAAATTAAGAGGTTATGAAGGATTTGGATGTAAAAAAGGGAAGCAGAACTGTACCATGAGCTCTGTACTTCCCCCAACATTTTCTTCTGATGAGGGAGAAAATCTCTGATGGGTATGTGTGTGTGTGTGTGGGGGGGGGATTTTGGTAGATTAAAATGTGATGGAGAATTTGTGTCACTTTAGTAGAGCTGTCTTGTGCAAGGGGGTACATTTCTGCTTAGGCAAGGTAGCTTTGAAAATTAAATTTAAATAATGTATAGTTAATAACAGGATAAAAAAATCACTGAGGCAGTATGCAGGCAACTCCAGAGAAATGAAATAACCATATGAATTCTCATTCCCCACCCTCCATTCTAAAAAAAAATCTACAAGTGGGTTCTGAATTATTTAGGCTGCAGTTATGAAGAGTTGGGGGGGGGGAAATCAAGTCTAATTAATAGCACTTTGGTTATGTGAGTGAGCTGAAGAGAGCGCTTGCAGTCCTTTTTGCTCTTTTGCTCAATTGTTTCTCTTGGCATGTTTGTCAAGCTTTATTTATGTTCCATACAGCAAGAAAATAACACACTCGGTATTCTTCCCAAAATGAACTGTAGAGATACTCCCAAGCTCCTGTACAACAGCCTCAAGGATCGAGGGGAACCAGTAAGACAACTGTGCACTACTGTATTTCACATGTTTCCAAATCCTATTTCCTGATGTTAAAATGACACCATGACTCATCCCCTCATTGAAATTAAATTTTAAAAAAAACTCAAGGAGTTTGAAAATAGCTGTATGGCTGTACTTTCTACTCAATTTTGATTGCTACTGCAACTGAAGATAAAATACAAGATAAAATACAGTTCGTTATTGATTACGAAAAAGTTGAAGCCATTATACTGTATACAACAGTAAGGACATTTAAAATTACTAGCATTACATACAAGCCAGTTCAAAAAATAGGATGATGCTATCATTACAAATAAGCTCTGAACTACTATGCTATTATAGCAGTCATGTATGAATGCACCGCTGGTCAAACTAATCAAGTTATTGTGTTGAGTTGTCCTCTGTAAGAGCTGGTTTCAAGATCCACATGGAAAGCTCATTGGCATGCCCCACTATTATGAAATCACTTTTGGAAAACATACGACAGATTTGGCTGCTTCTAAAACTCCTTTTTGAGATCAAGCTAAGCCATCTTTTCATTGACAAGCAAGGGTGTTTTTATTAATAGTTTCTGGTGTAGAAACTGATTTATGGATTTTAATCTGCTTAGTGCTTTTATTTATTTAATCTAGCAAATGCTGTTAGGCATTAAATTAATTTGAAATAGATCACATTTAAACTTCAGTTATAATGTCTTTTAATTATATTGCTATTATTTTGTCTGTATTTTATTCTAAGGTTGCTTAAGTTTTTTTTAATGGGAAGGCATGTTATAAATGTAACAAGCATCTCATTGTTAATTTTTATAAACATTTTTTTCTCACAGCATCAATATTATTATGCTGAATCTCTAACAGTTTTTACAGTTTTCTGTAAAATGGCTAATATACCATAATAGAAAGAACTAAACAATGGATAGATTGAAAAAGTAATTAACAAGATGCAGTTTATGCCCAACATACTAAGAATTCTCACTTGTAGTACCACTATTATCATTTTAAAGTAATTGCAGGCTGAGTGAATATCTAGAAGAGAAACTTACCTCTTCCCACTGATGGATATATCTTATTAATCTTGAAAGTCGTAGCAAGCGTAGTAGACTGAGGATTTTTGTAAACCTCACAATACGAAGTGCTCTAGCTGTCTTATAGACTTCTGAGTCCATTCCTTTTTCTACAATAAGAAAGATATAATCCACTGGTATGGATGAGATGAAGTCAACCACAAACCAGCTCTTTAAATAATTCATCTTGATTACTTTGGGGTCTAGTATTATTTCAGAGCTATCCTCATTAACCGTGCCAGTTCTAAAGTTCATAATCAAGTCCAACAGAAACACAGTATCCGATGCTACGTTGAAAATAATCCATGGTGTGGTTGTCTGTTCTGTGAAGAATGTGATACCAACAGGTATTATTACAAGATTTCCAACCATCATGATAAGCATGATTAAGTCCCAGTAAAACCTAAGAGAAATAGAAAATGCAATTGTTAATCAAAGCAACATGTAAACAGCCACTTATTGTGTTCTGTTCATATATGTTTTATGGACAGAGCTTTTACATTGGGAAGAAACTAGATTGTACTAATATTTGTTTCATTAAATATACAAAACAGAAATTGAAACCATCCCTTCACAATTATTCATGTGTCTATGATTGCAGGTCATATCTTCAAAATAACTTTTTTTTCCCAGAGGTCTGATAGTACATTTTTCTGAGAGTCAACTTTCATTGCTATCTTCAACAGAAATATTTCCTGTTCACCAAGAGCTTGAATAACATAAATTTATTTGGAAATAAACCTTTAAAATATTTTTCTTTGTAGTTACATGGAAAACATTGATAATTGCAAGAAAAGACTTTTCTAAATAAAAAGAAAAATCTTAATGCCTAAACTTCAGAAGCAAAATAAAGACTTCAGATAGCAATCAGGAACATTCGTATTAAGATAGTAAGCTATGAGAGAAGCATTACATTTTAAGGTTTAAGGTTTTTTTAAAAACTTCTAGAAAAAATGCAGTTTACAATAGTAGTAGAATAGTGAGAATCTGCTCGGTTTTATTCACAAAAAAAGTATGTAATACGAGTGTCAACAAATGATTCACCTGGTTAATCAATCTGGGCTTAGAATTGGGCTGATTTAGATTTGGAATTTCACCAGAGTTATAGTCCACAACAAAACGTTGAAAAAGTCCCAAAAGAAAGAAGTGTCAAACCCACTTCCATGTAATCATCAAGAAAGTTGGATGAACTTTCATGATCCATGAATCACTTGTCAAGCTTGGCTCAAAAGTATAGCAAAACCACTTAGACTTATATACTGCTTCATAATGCTTAACAGCACTTTCAAGAGGTTTACAGAATCAGCATACTGTATTTCCCCCAACAGTCTGGGTCCTCATTTTAATGATCTCAGAAGGATGAAAGACTGAGCCAACCTTAAGCCAGTCAGAATCAAACTCCTGGCAATGGGCAGAGTCAGCCTGCAATACTACATTCTAACCACTGTGCCACCACAGCTCAATAAAGAAGCTTTATTCCATGGCAGAACTGCACAAATAGCATCTATCAAAGCAATAGAGTCAGATTCCATTTTTTTTTATTCTGCTACATAAATATATTCATGTTTCTGGCTAAAGTAGCTAAGGTTATAATCCTTTTCCCACTTACCTAATCAGCTTCACTGAACTGCATGAAATATATTATTGAGTACATGTCCTGGAAAAGGAATAAAGTTCCCTTTGTACCTTCTCTGAAGTAGCGCTTGTTTTTTTACCTTATTTTTGTATTTGTATATAACAGTAGCCCTCTGTTTCAAAAGACCATGGAATAAACTTCTCTTGTTGAATTTTATTTTACAGGTAGTTTTTGAGTAATCATGATTTAGGTCCCTTACATCTCTTATTGCTGCCCTGTTGTGCAATGTTTGTAAAGGATTTAATTTTCTTCCTCAAGCAAGTAATATTTTCAAATAATTTTATTAAGATTACAATTCAAAAAGTAAAAACTTTTACTTTAAAAAAACTGAAAAATATAAAGAAAAATGAGAAGTAAGAAAAAAAGCCATAAAGAAATAAAAATGAAAAAACAAATAAGGATCTCATCACTAGTACAAACAATTTTAGTAAATTATCACCATCTTTACAATCATTACACTCTTCTTCCCATAACTCATCTCTTAACTCTTAACTAAACCCTAAGGACTTATTATTCATTCCTAGTCAGCAAACATCTATTAAGGGCTATCAGAAATCACTATAACTATTTTAACCTTGATCAAATAAGTCAACTCTATACTCCCTTGCCACATTTTTAACAAGTTTTAATCCCTTAAAATAATAATCTTGGGCTTGATTTATTTTGTTCTTTTCTTTCTCTCTTCCAATCAAATATTTTTACAGTTGTCTTTTGTAAATTCGGAAGAATTATACAAATAACTCTTATGAATTAATACTTGCATGTCCTTTTCAAATATCAAGACTTTGATTAGTTTCATTTGTATATCCAGTGTGTTGTCTTTTTGCATATTAGGAAGAAAGCAGTAGTGCATGTGTATATTTGTGTTTGCATGTTTGTGAAATAAAAGTAGATACTCTAGCCTGATCAAGATATAATATAAACCCACATTGCTACTTTAAAGGAATTCAAATATCCAGGATCAGCTAAGCACTAGAAGAACCACCTAACTAAAGTGATACAAGTACTCAGGGCTTTTTTTCTCAGAGAAAAGGTGGTGGAACTCACCTCCCTCCCCTGGCCACGCCCCCACCCAAAC
>JANHFT010003471.1:8760-18999 GCA_032467955.1 Pseudoxenodon macrops
TAATAAGACCACAGCCATATTTGGGGGATCAAAAGAAAATAAGACCCTGTCTTATTTTCGGGGAAACACGGTAGCATTTATTTCTTCTTGTTAAAGTAAAAATACATTCTGATAGTTTATTCATGTACTTGCACACTGTTTGATTTTTAGCAGTCCCTAGTGCCAAACATCTATTATTACCTTTAAAAAAAACTATCAACATTAGAGGGTACCACTGTCCTAAACCTCTTTAGAATAGGGTGCAGTGTATGATTTAGTTTTCCATATATACCATAATTAAATAGCATAAATTAACTTTATAAAGGATACTATCAATATAACATTTTTCTTCTTTTATTAAGCATTTGATGACGCCTTTGCTGAATTCCAAAGATTAAAGTAAGTATATAGTTTATGTAAAATAAATTCTTCTGTTTTAATTAGGCCTACCATATCTGGACTGCAAACCTTTGACAATGTATAGAGTTTTCCACATCTCTGTTTTCATCCAGGAATAATTCAAATGACTGCAGTCCAGACCTGGTAACCCTAAACCTTCTTACTCTCTAGCTTAACTATCAATTTGTAAAAAATTGTTCTAATGATAGGTTACTTCAATATTTTTGGAATTTAAACACTACCTGCTTTAATTGAAGTACAATAGATAAGTTTAAAATATAGTGGGAATTTATCTCTTCTCCTTTTTCCAGATAGTAGTTCAGCTACTATTTCCTATTGAATAGTTAGTTGAAGGGAAAATGACTTTTCCCTCCAACTACCCAGCATATGACCCCCAAAAAAATCTATCTTTATCTAGCTATTATTATTATATATTCAAAAGATGAAGATCTAGTGCTTTGTTTATTGAAAATAATGTCATTATTATTTTGAAGGCTGATGCCGAAATATCGTAGAAATAAATAATTAACAAAGTGAGTTATTATACAGAATAATTTTCTTCAGCTGTTTAAAGTTGCACATAGTATAGCTTTTCCATCATTGTGCCTTACTATAAAACTGAGATTTCTTTCTGCCTTTCTTCATTACAGAACAGCTGCTATTGCAGAAAAAAGTAAGTGAATTGTCTTTTTTATTTGGTGCCTGTTTTGTCAATAGGATGGAATGCTTCCTATTTCTTTCTAGTGGTAGGGTTTTTCATAACAATTGTCTCATAGAGATCTTTTATTGGTAAATTTTATTATTTAAATCAGTCCACTCAAACATTTACCAATATATGCATTGACTCATAAAGAGGCAGGGAGTAGAAAGGTGATGCAAATAAGCTTAAAGTAATCTAATGGCCTTAGTGCAATATTGTTTAATCAACTTCAACAACCCCAACTCCCCCCCCCCTGATTAACAATTTGGAATGTGATTTGCACTTGCTGTTAACCTTGAGTGTCTATTACAGGCCATTATTCATAACCACCTCATGAGATAAACAACATGTGACTCATAATAACAATTGTATCACAGTTATTATGTTTAGACAGAATAGGGCAGAAATACTAAAAGTATTTGTATGAAGCACTGGCAGCTTGCAGAAAAATAAGACACTATTCTTCTATCTGCCAGATAGAACACTTATTACAGGAAAAATAAAATCATAGACGCAGATTAACTTGCAAGAAATGTTATATTTTTATTTTTGCTTTTTTTTTTGCAGATCGTGCTCGGGTGCTTGGAGGTCTGCCAGATGTTGTCACTATTCAGGAAGGCAAGGTATAAAAAATAGCTGAAACATTTAAAAGAAGTCATTTTAATTCTCAGAGATGTTCCCAATTTTCCAAAAGTCCTGACTTTAATAAAGAAATAGATTTCCTATTGATTTTTTATATGGAGAACATAATTTCAGTTTGTTAGGCAGCCAGCTTCATGTATTTAGGGCACTTCTACTTCTTAAAGAGAATATGAAAGAGTGAAGAGGGAGGGACACAAAATTCAGATCATAATCCATCAGAGAGGAGTATGACCTGGCACTTGCTGCTAATCTCATTGATTTTCAGAAATCTTGAATTTCAGTTCAATATAAATAAATTTCCCATCGATGCTTCATTAAAAAAAAAGTATGTGCTGGTACGAGATACCCCACAAAATCTCAGATACTGTAGTCCTTGTTTAGTGATTGAAATTGGTTCCAGTGAAATCAATAGTGGTATTCTACTGGTTTGGCCCGGTTCAGGCAAACTGCTAGCGGCGGTGGCGGGAGGCTCTGCCCACCCACCCGGACGTCATCATGAACACTCTGTGCATGTGCAGAAACAGCGTGTGCACTCACATCTCTGAACCGGTAGCGAAGGTAAGTGAATACTACTACTGAGTGAGATGGTTATTAAGCAAACTACACGTGAGACAGAGAAACTGCAAAGATCACTGGTTGCTGCCCTTTTATTCAGATAAAATTCCATTGTACAGTGTCCTGTGTCTGATCCTTTTTCCTCCTTCCTTTATTTTGGTGCCCTTGCAGGGCAGAAAGATTGCCTAAAAGTTCTTGAGCTGTTTAAGGTCACTTCTATGAGCTTAATTAGCTGCTTAGAACGCTTACCAAGGCCTGGCATTTGCCGCCTGAAATTGACCAGATTTTCATTAGTTTCACACTGAAGGCTTTTGTTGTCATAAATGCCTTCATTGGTTGCAAAGTTATTTTTTCATCACCATTGTGATTGCAAATGTGGTTGCAGTCAGACTCCCATGGAGCTATACAGTCATAGTGAGGTTTTCTGTGTGCCCAGGCTTGGTTGAATCTTGCTGGGTGATACAATGAGGGGTCTTTGGGCAATTCCTATTATGGTTTACTGGCTTTTTCCTGGTTTGGATCTTGAGTGAGGGTATTTGCTTATGAATAGACCTAGTCATCTCTTTATCTCTTAAGTGCTGACATGTGCTGTGGGCTACTGAGGAGGATGGGGGCTATTAAGTGTGAGTCTGCTTCCTGCCTTAAAAAAAAACATGTTTCTCCTTTTCTCATCCAGGGAAATTTAATATTCTGCCTTTTTAATATTTCCTAGAATATTTCATTCTTCTAGGAGAGGGGTGGGTGCTAACTTCCTACAGCTTCATAAATAATTTCAAAATATTGCTCATTATCTGCGTTTTCACTAATGAATGGGGTTCAAGATACAGGTCTTGAATTTTTTAAAATTAAAAACAGTCATGGATTATTAGATTGAGATTAAGAATCATGACATGTAATCCTTCCAACTTTTCAGCTTTTTTCCTTTTTGTATTAATAATTTCTTACATAAAGGAGTAGGTATAAATAAAACTTCTCAATTTAAATGCCTTTAAAAGTTGAACTCCTGTGGAGTTTAAAATCATAATGCCCGTGTCTGTTGAGATCTTCCTCTTCCCATTAATAGAGGTGTCAATCTATTGTTTACTATTAAACCTATAATTAACTAACAAAAAAAAATCAGAAACTGGAACAGAATGGGGAGGCAATTTATATTTTGTTGTCAAGTTTAGTCATCATGTTATTCGTATTATAGAAGAATTTAGAATGCTTCTAATATTATTTAGATTTTAAACATCGGATATGTGAGAATCTGGATAATACTATAACAACTAATAGCAGTCTTTAATTTTTGGATTCTGACCTGGTTCAAAATTATTTTCAGTAATAAAATTGAAAATTAGTTACCTAAGCCACAATATATTTGTCACAGACACATTTTTCAATAAAACCTTCTAGGGTCAATGTGGTTTGCAAAATATATATATAATTTCAAATCAACAGTAAACCAATAAAGCATACAATTATTATCACAATCTAGAAAAAGTTGTTTTATGTAGTTTAAACATATTATTTAAATTGAAAATCTGTTTTTAAATCATTTTGTTACCGGCACTGTAACTTTCTTTGAGCATAAACAAGACTGGTTGCCTATTAACAGACTAATTATCCAAGTATTTCCAGTGTTTACGATAAAACAAGTATATAGTTTCTGATTATCTCAAGGAATAGAAAATAGTCAAACACAAAAAATGTCTAGTACAGCAGTAATAGTGGAAAGGAAGAGGAGGAGGAGGGAGGTGGAGATAATAATAGAAGTATAGTAATGATAGCGTTTGTTGAGTTCTTAACATTTATTCATATTTGCATCCTTTGTATGTTTCCTGCAGGCACTTAATCTTACATGCAGTGTCTGGGGAAATCCTGTCCCTGAGATTTCATGGCTCAAGAATGAAAAACTCCTGAAAGCAGATGACAATATCATCTTGAAATATGAATCAGGAAAACAAGCCTGCTTCACTATTACAGCTGTCAGTACGATTGATTCGGGCAGATATAGCCTTGTAGTAAAAAATCAGTATGGTACAGAGACAAGTGATTTCACTGTCAGCGTGTTCATACCTGAAGAAGGAGTTGAAATCCCACAGCCAGAATATGGTAAAGGAGATAAGAAAAAGAAAGCATGAAGCATAACTTAAAGGCACATGTTTGTCCCACCCTTAATAATTTTTGTGTAAACTATAGGTAGTACTTGATTTACGATCATAATTGGGGTCAGAATTTCTGTTGCTAAGCGATATGGTCATTAAGTGAGTCATCACATGACCAGACTCAATTTTACACCCATTTTTACCATGGTCATTAAATGAATCACAAGATCAAGTTGAAAGCTGGCTGGGAAGGTCGCAAATTACGATCATGTGACTGCGAGACACTGCAACGCAAACTGTTAATTATGTGGGTGGTGTGACAGTCACAACTTTGAGGACAGTTGTAAGTCACTTTTTTCTGAGGCCATCGTAACTTCAAGTCGTAGTTAAACCAATAGTTGTAAGTTGAGAACTACCTGTGTTTTACCTGTATATAAGTTGCATCGGGATTCTTCCATTAATTTCATTTGAGATATTAAAACTTGAACTATATTAGACAAAAGTAATTGTACATCTCTTCCACCATCTTCCCATTCTGACCATTCAAAAGCTTCTTAACTTTTTTCCTCTTACCAGTCCATAATGAGGCAAAATCATCAGTTAGTGCATGTGACAAATAGTTTGGCTATTCTCCAATATCCAGGTGTTTATGAGTAAAAAGTATACTGCATATAAATCTACAAGGAAATGAAAGAATAAGTATGGTTTACTGTAGTGATATTCTAGTAATTCAGATTCTAGAAAATTGTTATACTGGTAATTTCTGAATTTACTATAGCACAGTAGTAGAAAATGAATATTAATTATATTAATACTATTGTCAGCGGAAACGTCAGTTCTGGATATTCCTTGTTATTCACAAATAAAAATAGGAAACATTTTTCTTTCACCATGTGTGTGTCAGCTTGTCTTTATTATTTGTTCACGTCCTGATACTTTACTATTTTTTCATTTAAGATCAATGTTCCTCTAAGTTTATTTTGTTTGTGATAACGTTTTTTTTCAGTCTTCGCTACAGCAATTATAAAGGAAATTCTGATATTTTATTTTTCTACTAACTTCTGGCTCTTTGGTCTCCACTATAAATTACTTAAACACTCCAATGACTTTAAATTTACTTAAAGATTTTTAAGTGGAACAGAAAGCTTTTGGGTATTCTTGTCAAGGGACAAAAAAGCAACAATTCCTCATTCTTTACTGAGGGGGGAAAAAGTACATTTAACTGATTATCCACTCCTCTGAGGAGATTGGATGTATTTTCATTGCCAGTGGTTGCAAAGATACAGTGATTTTCTCTAAATAACATTATCAGATTCGGTTGCAAAAACTTGGATCATTAGAATATAGCAAAAAAACAACAACTATTTGCTATATTGTAGTAATTTGACCAGAAAATATCATTTTTTTATATGTGTATAGATAATCATCACTTACAACCAAAACTGGGTCTGGGAACTCCTTCAGTAAGTTATACAGCACAATGTGGCTGTGCTGACTTAAGCAGTTCTGGCAGTTCCAATTAATGTTGTTAGGCAAATGCTGTATGATTTGAATACAACCTCCTGTGGGCTTCACCATTGATTTTGTCAGAAGCCAGTAGTAAAAATCACAAATTGTCCACAGACACTGCAATGTTGTAATTGTGAGCCAGCTGCCAAATGTCTGACTTGCAATCTTGTGACTGAGGGAACCTGTGATGGCCACAACTATGAGGACCCATCCTAAGTTCCCTCATTCAGTACTGTCATAATTTCAAATGGTTGCTTAATGAGTGAATGTTACACATATATGTCTGTGTGGGTGTTGAGTACGGCTTTGTATGCATGTAAATTTATTATGTAAATATCTGTATGTGTGAATTGTGGAGAATGTTCTCTCTCTCATTCTGAATACAAACATGAAGATATAGCTCTGAACAGAATGAATAGAACCCCTGAATTATTATACATCCTTCGCAGTGAGATGGGTGGCAAATTTAACAAATTAATTAATAAATAACCTTATGATCTGAATGCCATTATTATTTGCTTAACAAAAGTGCAAAGACTGACATAATGATTAAGTAAATATCTATCTTCCTGTTAAATCCAAACTATTAGAGTTTAATTATTTATTTACTTATTTTTGTATTCTGTTCTAACTGGAGCATTTATCAGCATAATAAGTGTTAGCTAAATCATTTTAGTGAATTTTTTTTGTTAACGCAAAATTTAAAGAATGTAATATTTGCAATTCACTTCCTGAAGTGCATACTTAAAAAGCCAAACATTTTGATTCCTTTTGATTCATTTGCATACCTATCCTGGCCTCCCTTCACTTAGCCCCCCTCCCCCAGGATGTGGACTGCTACAGTCAACAACACAAGTTGTCCTTGATTGGAGTTGGAAGGAATATTTAGTCTATACTCTAGATTGGGAATTGAGCAAACATCCCAGAAAAAAATAAAATTAAGTAAAAAATTAAAATCACCACTGCTACCCCAACTCTGATACTGTTTCCAAAACAACCCTATATAGATGTATCCATGAATATACCGGACTTCAACTCAATAGAGAAGTTAATTCAGAAGTATTTATTGGAAGCTATTAAGTGGAAGATACTTTAAAGTAAGGTTTGACAAATTTGTGAAAATTGGTTGTTTCAAGTTAGTTAGACAAAATTATCTTCAATTAGCACTTGGCATCCAGGAAATACTTTATTATCATATGAATATTATATTTAATTTATTTGTTTTTATCTCACCGTTATTATTTTTATAAATAATTCAAGGTGACGAACATACCTAATGCTTCTTCCTCCTTCTATTTTCCCCACAATAACAAGCCTGTGAAGTGGATTGACTGAGAAAGGGTTACGGAAAGTCGCCATTGGCTTTCATGTCTAAGGCAGCACTAGAATGTGTGGTCTTTCAGTTTCTAACTTGGTGTCTTAATCACTAGACCAACAACGGATAACAACTCTAATTCAACAATAAACCAATTATAGTAAGGTTGCATGACAGAGTCTTTAACTTCTTACTGCAAAAGGGCAGTTACAGCATCACGTGGGTCACCAGGGATGGAAATATAGAATTTGATATTGTCAGCCTACTGCAGATACCTCAATCCATGGTGATGGATGATCTCACCCAGCAGTTTCATGTAGCTATTAAAAAGGAGTGGAGAGAATACTGAGCCCTGTCGCATGCCACAAAATAGTGGCTGATGATTTTCTCTCCCTATTTAACATTGATTGGGACTGGCCATTGAGAAAGGAGCCAAGCCAGCGAAAAAACCATGCCACCCAGCTCCAGCCTCCATAGCTGGTCCAAAGGATACCATGGTTGATGGCAATGAAGACTGCTGAGAGGTCAAGGAGAGTGAGAATGGTTGCACTATCTCCATGCCGCTCTTGCCGGAGATCTTCAACAAGAGCAACCAATGCCTCTATGCCCTCTTTCAGATGAATTTATGAAAGGCTAGCTTTATGAATGGCTGTATGCAGGGGGGAGGGAAAGCCTGGAACTGGTAGTCAAAGCACCCAGGAAATAATATATTCTTAATTTCTGCAGAACTCCTAGTTTCAACAGCAGCACATTCCTTGCCAGCCAAGCCACAGTTGAACTTGAGCTGGAAATAAATGTGCTCAGTGATAGTATTAGACTGCAGGGCTAATTACCAAAACCATGTGTGGAAGTGGCTATAATACTATGTAAATTCTCATATACTGTCTATGCTAGTTCTTTAAAAAGGATACTGTACATAACAAAGCAAACAGCAAGAAATTAGAGGTTTTGATGCAAAATATATGTATCTGCATGCACAACATGTTTGCACAAACAATACTAACAAGTTAGCAGATTTCACCAGTGCAGAATACTGTTTCAAGCATTATGGCTATTGCTTTTTATTGAATGTCAAGGATGTAATAATACTAAAAAAAATACGAACATGGGTCTTGTGTCCCACAGTGTATTTTCATTTTTTTTTAAAGTAAGCGTCTTGAGAGAAAGTGGACATCTAATCCCCATTCTTTTGATTCTCCTAAAGCAGAAGGTACATGTATTAAAATTTCATGAGTTAAAGCTAAAATCCTGGGAAATGGCATAAATCGTACCTTTAAATATTCAGCTTTGGCATATACATGGTTTTAATCTGCATTTGGTATTCAGCCATTGAAGAGTTACTCTTTCTAAAGAGTTTTCTAAATGTATGAGAGCTACAAATTTATGCAATAATATGTGAAGTGCTTTACTGGCATCAGGCCCAGATCCATAAAAAAAGGCACTATGGCAGCAGTTTAGTCAATCAGTCTCAGAACTGGTATCTTTTTGTGTCTGTCTTATATCAATAAACAATGACTGCATTTAAGAGGCTAAATGCTTTATTTATAATGCATACTTATATTTACTGCAGTATTTGTAACTGGAGTATCAGGAATGACAGGAATCAGAGACTAAAGTATTCCCTACCATTCTTTCTCATTTTCAAAAATTTACAATCATAAGGACACAAGCAAGAGATCTCTTACTTTGGGAACTCCCTGTAGTTTTAAACTACTGCACTATGTTTTCTGGCCACAAACATGAATATTATCTGATTAATAGTGCTTTGGAAACTTTCTCAAAATGCCTCAAGCAAGCAGTTTTCTTTAAAGTTTGTTGGTAAACATTTCTGTGAGGAAAAAATATTTCATGATTTAAAATGTTTTGCATCCATTTGAAATGAATGCAATATATGAGTGATAATTTACAACTTACGTTACTGTTCACAAGGAATTCTACAAAGAGTTGGTCACTGCTACTATACCTACACACCAATCACTGAATTATATCCAACTTGCTCTTTTCACTTTCCTAATCATGAGTCATGTTGCTCTTCAGAGTAGCAATTCTTATTTTGTCTCCTTAAAATCTGTTTGGCCATCTGTAAAAGCAGCTAATATATTTAAAATATCTCTGAAACATGTATTGTATATCTCCATCACGTCAGGATATTGAGATTTTTCTCACATCAGATGAAACCACTATAACTTGTATTATATGTAGTCTAGAGAAGAATATGGTGTCTATCATTCTATGAGATCATTAAACAATTAATATATGGAATATACATTCTGCTAGAATGGGTGTCTGCAACCTACGGCTTTGGAATCACATGCGGTTCTTTGGTCTCTCACTTCCTGTCGGGCATCGCCACTGGCTGGCCCCGCCCCTCACCCTCCCAGTCACTTATTGCCTGGCCTGAGAAGGTAAGGGCAACAGCATGGGATGGAGAAGCGGCCGGGACAGATTCTCTGGCGCCTCACTCTTGCTGGAGCTTCTTCCGGCCCTTGTTAGTGCTGGGTGTGCCTCGGTCGCTTGGGGAGACACACAATCTTCTCTCTACCCCGAGATACTGGCCCAACCTGGCAGTGACTGACACCAGCTTCGCTAACACGAGGGCTGGTGGGGTGGGAATGGGATCCGGTAGGAGAGGATGATGGAAAGGTGGATGGGCCCACAGCACCCAGCCATGGCTTTAAAACTTGAATGGGGAACTTTCGCTGGCTGGAGGAGGACCTCCTTTCTCCCCCTCCTTCTCCTCTCGCAACCACAGCCATCCAGAGAGAGAGAGAAAGAGAGAGAGAGAGATACAGATACAGAGAGGGGGGTAGACAGAAGAGGAAAGACAGAGAGACAGAGAGACAGAGAGAGAAATACACAGAGAGACTGAGAGAGGGGGAGAGAGGGGGAGAGAGAGACAAAGAGATACAGAGAGAGGGAGAGGGGGGGAGAGAGAGTGAGAGTGACATACACAGAGCAAGGAAATACAGAGACAGAGAGACAGAGACAGAGAGACAGAGATAAAGAGGGGTGACAGGAGGGAGATATAGAGGGAAGTAGGAGGAGAGAGAGGT
>JANHFT010003471.1:37867-65700 GCA_032467955.1 Pseudoxenodon macrops
CCGTGGGGAAGGGAGCTAGCAGCCTACTCCCTTTCCTGTAGCCCTGCCATGCTTGCCTGCCTTCCACACAGCCTTCCAAAGGTGGTGCCCAGCTCAGCTAGTGGGTGGGTGGGTGGCCCTTGATGGAGATGCAGCTGCTTCTCCCACCACAAAACAAAAGTGAATGGCGGTAGCGGTGCTTTGGGAGGACAGGCAGAAGTCCCGGGGCTGCTGCACATGCACACATGTGCAGCCCTGGGACATCTGCCTGCCTTCCCGGAGAACCACTGCCTCTCAGCCCCACAACAGCGGCTGCATCTCCACCAAGGGCCGCCCGCCATCAGCCTTACCAACACGCTGGCTCCGTTGCGATGATGTGCATGCTGAATACACCAGCGGAGGATCTAGAAGGTAAGGCTGACGCTGGTGGCAGGGGCAAAGGGAGACCCACTGGGCCCGGCCGAGGAGCTGCCTCAGGGGGACATGATGAGGCTCACTCACCTTTTGGGCCTAGTGCTCGGCTTCCACAGGGCCTTTGGCCAACTGCCATCCGCTTGCCTTCCCCTCTACCTAAGATCCCGCTCCCTACATCCAGTCCATGATGGGGGACACACCGCATCCGGAAGGGAAAGAGAGAGAGAGACAAGAAAGAAAGAGAGAAAGAAAGAAAGAAAGAAAGAAAGAAAGAAAGAGGAAGGGAAAGAGAAAAAGAGGAAGAGAGAGAGATAAATAGAAAGAGGAAGGAAGAGAGAAAAAAGAGAAGAAAGAATGAAAGAAAGAAAGAAAGAAAGAAAGAAAGCTTATAACCACAATTGAGACCAAAATTTTGGTTGCTAAGCAAGAGCTTTGTTAAGTGAGTTTCATCACATTTTACAAGTTGGCCACGCCTACCCAGTCACATGACCACCAAGTCACGCCCATAGAACTGGTAGGGGAAATTTTTGGATTTCACCACTTGTTATTATCAAAGGTTAACTTCCATAACTAAAGATAACTTGAATTTGGATTTCTCATGTCCTAGTCAAGCAGCTTAAATAGCTACACAAGTTCTAAAATACTTACGACTAAACAATAACCAACCAGCTTATAAAATAAAGCCACTGACTTTAGAAGAGTATCCTTGAGAACTTACTTCAGAACAAATGATATTACCGTATTTTTCTGAGTATAAGATGCACCTTTATGTTGAAAAAATGATCTGTGTATAAATTGGTTTTGTCTTGAATTAGTGAGAATTGTTCCATTTGCAATATTTGATCCAAATATGCTGTTTCATATTACAAGGTACCAGATGCTATATTTAAATAAATAAATAAATCTCTGAAAGTCTTGATACATCTTGGTATATCTATGTCATTTCAGGCCTCCAGAAGATGAATCTTCTAGTGATGATGAAAGTTCACAGGAACTGAAACAATCCTTAATGGCAGATCCCACTCTACGTGAACATTCAAGCTCTGGGAACATAACGTCTTATAGAAAGTCACTTAGATTATCTTCAGATCAAATTGTAAGTTATTTTATTCCAACATTAAATACTTATGAATCTAATTTAATAAAACTTAGCTAGTGTATTTTTGATAAAACAATCAATGAAGACTTTGTATACTAGATTATTGTTTTCCTCAGATATGCAATTGAGATTATTAAGATTTATTTGCACTGTTCACTAACGTAACTCTCAAGATTTTAAAAGTTGGCTACTTGTAGTCCTTAACTAACTATGGCAAAAAAGTTGTAAAATGGGGCAAAGCTCACTTAACAAACTGCCTCGTTTAGTAACAAATTTTTGGGCTCAGTTATGGTCATAAGTTGAGGACTACCTGAAATGTAAAATAATTTAGAAAGAAACTATATTATTTTTAGTTACCATTTTACATCTTTTTATGTTAAAGGAAAAACTGAAACTTAGAGATGGACCAAATGATGTTGTGTTCAGTATTACAACTCAGTATCAAGGAACTTGCCGTTGTTCTGGGACAATATATTTATGGAACTGGAATGACAAAATAATCATTTCTGATATTGATGGGACAATAACTAAGTAAGCTAAGATACAGTTTTCTTTTTGATGAAACTCTACAATGATGTTAAAATTCAATTGTTTCCAATAGATGCACTTTGAATAATTGTTACTGAAAAGAAGTTTCCTTAAATCCTATTTTGTCTGCCCTCATTCTTTTAATTCTATTCAAGCATTTGAAGTTACTTGACCTGCTGATTTAATCAGAAAAATAAATTCAGTTAAGAATTGATAATATATGTGTTAAGACCATTAATTGTTTTTATTTGTTTCTGGTTTAGGTCTGATGCTTTAGGGCAGATTTTACCACAGCTTGGCAAAGATTGGACTCATCAGGGTATTGCAAAACTCTATCATTCTATTAATGAGTAAGTTATAAATGTTTGTAAAATAATTTATTTGTTTGAGTTGTGTTTATTAACCATTTCTATTCCATTTCTGTGTGTTAACATGGAATCTGAAGATTACACATGATAAAATATATGAACAAGTAAATGCTGCTGTGAATATAATATATCACAATTTTATCGCTTTATGCTGATGTTATTCTTTACTCATCCCAAAATTCTAATATGGGAGTATCAGTATGTTTTGAATGTATTTTGTAGAGTTTCAGTAACTGTTATGTAGCCTTGCTATGAATTCTGTATGCAAGAATGTATAGCAAAAATGAAAAAGATATGAGTTTTAAATTCCTTTTTCTTTATGAGTTAACTGAGGAGCAACATGATGTTTGATGAAAAAGTGGCTTCTGTAGAAATTTGAAAGAAAAGGCAACCTGAACAATAACGGGCTATTTCCTGCAGCATTTCAGAATGAACATAAGTTATTTTAGAGTAAAATAAAGCATATCAGTTATTCAAAGATACCCATTTAATATAGTAAGCTAGTTTCTATTTTACTGGTTAAAGGATTTTTAAAAAAAGTTTGTTTTAACTTTGCAACTGCACAATCTTTCCTAATCAAAGAAGGAGTTTTCATTGTTTTCTTGTCTACTTCATCAGGCAGATTGTCATATTATTAATCACCCCTTTTTTCCTAGGAATGGCTACAAGTTTCTGTATTGTTCTGCTCGTGCAATTGGAATGGCAGATATGACAAGAGGATACTTACATTGGGTTAACGATAAAGGAACAATTTTACCCAAGGGTCCTTTGATGTTGTCACCTAGCAGCCTGTTTTCTGCCTTCCATAGGTATATAAGAGAAACACATCTTATTTCTGATCATTTAGTGTGTTGTGCAATACAACTTCAGGAACTCCAAGAATTGCTTTTGTCATTTATCCTGGCATTATCATAGTGGCATTATTTTAATGTGCGGTTTCAGTTACATATACTGTATATTAAAAACCACTTAGTCAATCATGCTTTTAAGGTTTACAGGTAGTCCTTGACTTATTCATTCAGTGACTGTTTGAAATTACAACAGCACTATATGAAGGGACTTCAGTCTGTGCCTGAAGTTACAGTTATTGCAGCATTCCTCTGTCGCATGATCAAAAGTAAGGTGCATGGCATCCCTCCTGCATTTAGGGCTGTAGGGCTCACCCCGTTCTATGCCATTTTGCCTTCCTGCAGTGTAGCACATCACTAATTGGGAGCAGTGCCAGGGATGGGTTTGAAGTAGACATCTGGGGTCTTCAGCAGTCTCTGACAGCTGCCACAGCCCCTCAGGCATGGACCTCAGCCCCAGTACCACTGCTGTCCCTGAGAAATACCGCCTCAAGCCTCATATAACTGGCCTTTTCAGCCTTTGTCCAAGCTGCAGGTTCCATATCTTTTCCAAGCTGCACATGCACAATAGTGCAGCGGCCCCTCAATTTACATGTGGCCTGTGCCATTCCTCCCAGGGGTTCCCCCACCCCCGAGGTACCCAACATTCCTTATCTAGGATTGTCCACTTAACAACCTGAAAAATTGCTTAGCAACTGCAAATGCCAGGATTGAAGTCGTCGTGTAAAATAATCACATATCTCACTTAATGATTGCTTCACTTAATGATCAAGATTCCAGTCCCAATTGTAAATTGAGGATTACCTATATATTCATTCCTTTGCCTCACTTAGTTACAATTAATGACTTATAGAAACGTATGGTTTAAATCATGTGCTTGAAGCATACTTATTTTTTCAGCAATCACCATTCTCATTCCTTCCATGGTCTTTGAATGGTTCAATAGCTTTTTCCGTATTCTCTTATTTTGTTCACATTTATTTATTTTACTTACGAATATTTTTTTCATGAATTGCATTTATTTAGAATGTCCCATAGTTTTTCCCAAAAATATGACTGATTCTTCCCTTATTACCATTCAAAGGAAAATAACATTCAATCAGCTATCCGTGGTTTCCTAGATGACATCAGTTCATACTTTCTGATGTTATTTTAGCTCATTTGTAATTCCATGATTCACCAATTCCTTTCTACAAGATCAAATCACCATTAGTCAGATCAGTTACATCTTTTCTCTTTCTCTTAATTTGTGAACCAAGCCACCTTCCTTCTAATTCATGCCAATAGCTGACATAATAGAAGCTTTGTAGCTGTTCATATGTTATGGGTGTCACCATAAATATTCAGATGTTCTGAGTTCCACTGGTTACCATGGTTTCAGTCTTTTGCATTATGATTAATATTGACATGGATTTCAAGGCTTAATCCTCACTTTGCTAGTTGTAGGATTCATACTAATAACAGTACCAGTCAATTTTAGCACATTTAACAGTACCAGTCAATTTTAGCACATTTTAGCCAGTATGCACAAACAAGAATCAAAGTTCAATTTCATGTCTTCTCTAAACTAGCAAATATCTTGGCAAGCTAGCATAAAATTATTTACATTCAACTAATTCAGAGGCATACTCAGTGTACATATTTATTAATCCATTTGTATGCCACTCTATTTCTGGAATCTCTGAGCAGCTTATAAATAATATAAACTTTAAAAAATCAACAGCTAACAGTATCAATTTGAACTTGTTTGATGGATAGCAATTCTACAAGAGCATGCATTTCCATTGTTTCTGCCTTACGTTCTGTTGGCTATTTCATGTCAAAAACATGCCTGTTCATTTACCATCTTTCTAGGTTACATTAATTTTCTTCTAAATTTTCAAAATCTGTAAAGTGGTCTTAATATCACCAACATAATATTTGTAACTTATTTAAAATAAAGAAAATTGTTTCTACATTTGACAAGAAATTTTGACAGTAAATGGAAATAATCACATTTCGCATTTCTCCTTGCAGGGAAGTTATAGAAAAAAAGCCAGAGAAATTCAAAATTGAATGTTTAAATGATATTAAGAACTTATTTGGTCTGCGTGAACAGCCTTTTTATGCAGCTTTTGGCAACCGATCTAATGTAAGTTGCATCATCCTACAAAGAATTTACCATTTGTTTCCTTTTTTTCTAAACTATATGATTGAAATGAAATTGTTAATTGTTACAAGGCGGGTGCCTACTATGGAAGGATGGATATAAATACTTAGCCAAATTGGGCAGTTTCCATTCTGTATCCAGTGACTTTCCTCCATCCTATAAATAATAATATACAAGTAGTTCTCGTTTAACAACCATTGTTTAGCAATTCTTTGAAATTACAGCAGTGTTAAAAAAAGTTATTTATTACTTTCTTTGCACTTATTACTATCGCCACTTTCCATGGTCTTACATTCGTCATTTGAAACCTTCCCAGTTAACTTCCGACAAGCAAAGTCAATGGGAAAGCTAGCAGAAGGTCACAAGTCTCGGCCAGATGGGGGTATTTGTTTGAGGATTGCCATCAAGATGGCTGTTGCTAAGTGGAGCTTACTGTGATGTTTTGCTTAACAACCGCTTCACTTAGTGAGAGTTGCCAGTCACAGTTAGACTTATTGAGGACTACCTGTGAAGTTAATTTGGTCTTAATTTTACCATTAAATCTAGATTCTATAGCAATGAATTGCATCGATTCCTTATTTTTAGAACACAGATATTTTTCAAAAGTACATGACAAACTTATATCCTGGATCCATTTCTTAAAACAAGGAGAGTAAGTGTCCTCTCAGTTATGTAAAATTACTCTTTGCTATAAGTTAAGCTTAACAGAACAAAAAGTTTTTATAAGCTGACAAATTCCATGCTTGAAAATGTAATTCAATATCACATTGAGCTCCTTAAGTATAATATTTCCTTCCAAAAATGTAATGGTATATGTACGTAGTAAGTTGAAACCAAAACAAAGCTAAAGCGGGACAAAATTTAATCCAATGAGCTAAAGAATCTTCAGATATTTGAACTCTAGTATTACGTGGATTTTCCCCCCCTGTTCCTTTTGTCATGCTTACTTTATTTCAATCATTATATCTTCACTATACAGTTACTATCTTTTTTTACTGTTGATGTTATTTTATAAAATTAGTTAAGTCTGCCCTATATTTAATTTTCCCTGCCTCATTAATTAACTAAAGAAACCAACCAACCTATATAGACAAGGTTCTTTTGATGGCAGACAAGAATAACGTTTATAAATTATTGCAAATAAAAGTAATATTTTCTAATCACATCCTTGCTTGGATTCAGATCTTTAGCTGAAGGTTGCTTTCCCAGTCAACTCATTTTTTTCAAGGCTGAGCAATAAATAATATATAATCTATTGTCAGAAGATTGGGAAGGATAGAAATGTTAAAAGTTAGTATCTACCAGCAGTATTTTCTGAGATGCACTTAAGAAGCTTTAATTTAATTAGATGATGAACTTTTCTAAATTAATCAAATTTAGAACTATGTCAAAATTATTGTGCCTATGTGATTTAGTATAACATTGATAAATAATAAAATTGGCATAATCTCTATAGACTGAAATACAATTAAGTTCTGTTTATTTGCAGGATGTCTATGCCTATATGCAAGTGGGTGTTCCAGCCTGCAGAATATTCACAGTTAACCCAAAGGGTGAACTTATCCAGGAACAAACAAAAGGAAACAAATCTTCGTAAGTATGAGATTTTTAAACTAGATTGGGAAAGATTACAATATCGTGCGAAGTAATGGTGGTTATTAATTTAAAATGTGTAATTGTAAATTGATTAATAGTCAAAGAACTGCATTTTTTTTAATATAGCGCAAAAGGAATGATTAGAATTTTAATTTTGGAAAGTTACAAACTGATTGTCCAGGTGGATTTTAAATATGATTTTAAAATTAAATATTACAATTATTATCTCCTTCCCATGGGAAAATGATTTTATTTTGAAAAATGAGATGAGATTTTAAAAATCAGCCACTAAAGGGAATTAAAGATTACAATTAAAAGAGAACTCTTAAATTTGACCTACAATTAAAGAGTGAAGAAAATATTTTAACACTGAATATGTTGAAGGATATTTCTGAACAGTAGACCCAGAAGTTAATTTTAATAGTCTTTGCCTCTATTAATTCAGTTCATGTTACATAATATGAATATTCTAATTTGCACAACACTTCTAATGGTTCCTAAATTGGTTAATATTTCTTGGGTTTCCAAGTCCCAGCTTGGTGAAAATTAGGATAGTGCCTACGTAACTTTGACCCGAAAGAGATTCTTTCACCTGTGAGAGAAAAGGTCAGACCAAATACAAATTAGATTTAGCCTTCCCTTTTTAAAAGCCCCGGAAAGAAGGATTTTCTTGCTTCTGATGGCTCTGGTGCCTGGTTTTTTTCCAGGGTTTTTATTCTCTCTGCCCACTACTTAGAATGTTGTTTTCCCTTTAACTCATCTCGAAACTTTTTCAGATGTTTTCTGTAAATTCACTAGTACCTATGATAAATTTGTACCTATCTACCTCATGGAGCATTGGGGAACCTAGCTTGAGCTGTAGGATTGTGAGCATTTGCAACTTTGGATTTGTAATGCTGTGTTCATTTTGTGAAAAGTATGTTCACATATGTGAAAACAGACAATAAAATTTAACATTTGTTAGTCTCATTTTATTATGCCTGGTAAGACTTGTAAAAACCCGGAAAATATAGGGTTGATAATCATACAAGAATTTTACAAATTGAAATCAGAACTATTTTTTCTGGGATTAATAACTAGACAAACAACTAGAGAATATTATTTTATATGAGTAAGACCATTACATGCACAAAAATGGAATTACTTTGAAATATAGGTAGTCTTTGACTTACAACTAATTTGCCCATCAAGCTTCTGAAACATGACAATCGTAAAACCGGTTGGTCTGTGACCTATTTTGTGTTGGTTAAGTGAATGTTATGGTTGATAAAGCAAACTACTGGTTTGCTATGGACATGGTTTTGCCAAAAATTGCAAATAATTGCTGGTTTTTAGCAAAACCGTTGTAAAATATGGTCACATGATCATGTGATGCTGCAGACAGTGGCTGTTATTGAGCACCTGACGTTTGGTCACATGTCTGCAGAAGAGGGTCACTGTCAGAACTTTGAATCCACATCATAAGTATTACCAAGGTAAGCCTGTTGTAACTTTGAACAGTCGCTAAATGACTAGTCATAAGTTGAGGACTAGCTGTTCCTACAGTGGAGGGATGGTTGGCGAAGATAATGGAATTAGCAGAGTAGGCAAAAGAAACTTGCTTAGAGAAAATCAACTACTATTTTGATTAGCAAATGGGCTAATATGGGTTTTTTGCTGACAAAAAGAAAAAACGAATTTGTGATTTTTGGATTGCAAAGAAGGAAATTTTGTACCCTTAGAGATAAAGGATAAATATAAATGCAATTATAACTTCTGTTAAGAAGATTGCAAGCAATTCTTTGTATTTTTTTTCTATATATATTTTTCCTTACTCTTCTTTTCTTTGCACTCTTTTCTTTTTCTGAGTTGTGTATGTTTTACAATTTTAATTAAAATTTTCAAATATATATTTATGAATTTAGCATTTGTCAAGACTTGAATGTCACTGTTATGCATAAGTACAATTAAACTTAGTGGGCCATGCTTCTTTAGAGTAAGTATATGTAATATTGTGCTATAAAATAAGGATAATGCATTAATGTTTTTCTAATTTATTTGTATACAGGTATTACAGATTAAATGAACTTGTGGAACATTTGTTTCCACTAATCAATAAAGAACAGAGTTCTGCTTTTGTGTGCCCAGAATTCAGTTCCTTTTGCTACTGGAGAAAACTGCTTCCTGAAGTGAATATGGAAGATTTAGCTTAAATAGCATTACTCTCACACACAGCTTCTTTCTGGAGAGGTCACTATATTGTTTTGGTACCGTATGTCTTTTTAAATGCAGGAAGAGCCATTCGTTGATACAAACTAATGAAATGCAAAACTATTTATTTTGTTCTTTACTCAAGCCTTCTGGGTTTTTAAAAGATACTGGAAAAATAATCTTCTGAAATAGCAAATTTTCAAATGAAGGAAAATGGATGAATTTAGCTTTTCATCTCCAAGTGTACAGTATATGAAATACAAAAAAAATGTGGAACCCATAGTAGCATTTCTGTTTGGTCTGCTTATTCTGGATGGTAATCAAAATAGCATTTAAGGTGTTTTAGATGCAACAACAGAGAACATCATACAGTTCTCTGTGTGTCTTAAGAATGTAGTGGTTAATGGGTAAATCTAGAAAAATGAAATCAAAGTAAAAATGCTATTTTTAATTATGCTTTTATGCAGGTTTACCTTTAACAGTCTGTTTAAATCCTACACAGTACGATAGACCTCCCTGAGCTTTTTACTTGCAGCACTTTTTTTTTGTAAGCTACTTCATGAAATTGAAAGTCCACAGAATGATAAGAACTTCTTTGCTGCAAAACGGGGGATTGCTGCCATTTCCTAATTATATTTAGTTTATGTATGATGGAAAAGTTACTAGGCAACATATGCAGAAAATATTCAGGGATAAACTTGTTTTCTAAGTAAATGGCAATGCATATATCCAACTTTTAAAACTGGGACAACTGCTTTCCTTTTCAAGATCTCTGCATCAGGGTTTATCAATTTGATAAAAAAAAGGTGCAGGTCAGTGAATTATTTTGAAACAGCTATAAATGTCAGTTCTGATTACCGGTAAATATTTTGTATTTGCTGCACAGTAACACTAAAAAAATAACTAAAGTTCTCGATTAAGTAGCAGTTGTCTTACATGCTTTCATTTGTTTTCCACTGCTGCATGTATCTGTTAATGGAAATGTCTATAGATAATGCAGCAGATTTAGCAGGTTTTTACCCTGATGTCCTAGCAAAATAATTTTAAAGATTATCTTAAATTTTATGTCAGATTTTAAGAATGGATAGGCATAAATGCAGGCAACACTTGTGAATGGGTTTTTTTTTCTCGGACACTGAAACATATGTAAATATATCAAAAGATCAGGTCAGCTATTGATTTGATTTCATGTTGCAGTAGTGTTTAGAAACAGTGTTTCACAGTGTTAGGAAGAATGGCCTATTTTCTATTGAATTTGTATAGAAAATATATCTGAGAAAATTTAGAAATTTCAAGGTCTGGCATTTTTTACACTATTTTAAGTGTACAGATGAAATGAATACACCAATGAAATAAACAGTGTTTGGGCTGCAATGTAGTACATTTGAAACAAATCTACATCCTGACCAATATTCTCTGTATGCTCAAAGTATATAATTCTGATTAGCCACTGCCAATTGTACCGTATCAAATTCATTAGTATATTATGTAATTATGTTCTGTTTCATAAAGCACTTTTTAGATTAAAATTTAGTAAGACAAAAAGAAAAAAAATCCATTAGCATCCTCAAAAGTTGTGATATTTGTTCTATACTGCAGTGCTATTTAGCTTGCATTTTAGTAATGCTTTATACGTATATTTTGATAAAGTGAATTCCTAACACTATGATGAAATCACGTGGAGTTAATTTTTCTGTGATGAAGTGGAATGGAGAAAACCTGTGGCTTATTTTTTGAATGTTGAGAATTTCCAAATTGCTTTTCAAGGAAGAATTCCATTATACACTTATGTGCACTCACAATTCTGTTGTTAAATTTAAAAAGTGCTTGAGTCATCCTGATCCAAACATTACTTTTCATTGCAACAAATATACAAGTCTTAACATGGTGATTGTTTATTATCTATTTAAACCTTTCTGGATAACGTTATTGGGTAATTATATATTAAGTTTGGATTTTGCTTCAGTAACTCTAGAGCTGGCCAGTGATGAACCTTGTCTCAGTATTCACTTTCTGATAGAGCTCATCTTTAATCTATTTCCTGGTAGCAAATACTGATGAGTTGGGAAACAAAGCTTGTACTGTTTCTGTTTTGAATAAGTACATGTAAACTAATTCTTTCTGTGAAAGAAATTGACATTTATGTTTATTTACTATGTCAGTCTTTTTTTCAAATGTGGTTACTTTTACTTTAGAAATATTATGAATTGCTGCACCAGTTAAATTATTTAATTGGAATAAATACTGCAATCTAAATGAGCTGAAAATCTTGATCTGAATCTGCAGATTTAAAAAAAACCATAAAACAGGACCCAAAATGTTGGTGTTTTGTATTGCCAGACAAAGCTCAGATTTCTTATTTCTTTCTGTTCGAGCTGTCCGGAAGACAGAATGTATTTCAGTAAAAAATGAATAGCTATTCTTTTTTTAAAAAAATGTTACTGTTAATATATTGATTGAAAAAATATATCTTCATTTGGAAAATTAATATTTCACTAAATTTCATTGGATATCAGAATTGGATAACTCTAAATGTATTCAATTAGTATAATGTATCATATATAGACTATTAGTATGTGTAAAGTATTGCTAAGAGGTCTTAAAATAATGCCAAATACAATAAAAATACATGAAAACATATATCTTTTCTGATCTTGCAATTAATAAAGTTGGCTTTGTTAACCAGCAAAATTTTGAAACTTTTTAAAAACAAGCTCTACACTTGAACAGTTCAGATTGCAAGAAAGAAGAAAACTCTTGAGAAAATTGTTACCTGTGGTTGGATTTTTCGATATAACTTTGTTTACTTATTAATCAAACATTCCAGGACAGTGGTTTTTGGTACAAACTGGATGTATTAGGAAAAATGTCATATCATATTGTTTAATAAAGTTTGTAGTAAAATTACACCTAAGTGTCTACTGTTTCCATAGAAATGTTTATACCATAATACATAGTTATAGGTATTTATGAGAATTAAAATTCAATTCTAAATGAAGGAGGAGGAACTCTATATAGTACCATGTATTTTGGAGAGAGAGAATGAAAAATGAGTGTGTTAAAACCCAATTTGATGTTAATTTTGTTCTACTGAAGAACCAAATAAGAACAATACAACTATAGCCATTGTATAAAAATAGTTCACATTCTAGTGGTTACACTTATGGCTGGGTGCTGTATTCTATAGCCTATGCAGTTATTTGGCAGTTGTAGTAGTATTAGCAAATTTGTCAGTGTGCAATGAAAATAGAAACACTGGAATCTCAGCATAAATTAAAGTAATAATTTAATCCTTTGACAGTAAAACTACTGGAGGAAGGCGGGTGGGGGAAGTATTGAGAATCCAAACATTATGGTGCATTCTCAGGATACAAAATACTGAATTGATATCCAAAAAGAATATAAGGGCTAGAAATTGGAACAAAAAATATCCCACTATTTCTACTATTCTCCCACTTGGAATGTTTTATTGCATATGCAATAAATATTTAGAATGTTTTTGGCTAACCAAGAAATGAGCCCAACAATGATCAGTAAGAATTCAGCTATTATATGCAAATATTTGAAAACTGTGATGAAAACAGTATAAAGTGATTTGCTTTTGACATTTTCTAGAAATATGGAATGTGAACTGCATAAATCCCCTAGAATATGAAGATAAAATCAAAGATGAAACCAGTTATTGGAGAAAAAATGTGAATGTGGACGAAAAGGAAATGGGAACTATTTCTTCATTAGTTATTATCTAACCAGCAGCAAATTTCCAGTTGGAAATACACACTTGATACCATTAAATACTTAAACATTGTTCTACTTTTGAATACACTCATTGTAAAGGAAGAACTGAACAACCGTATGCAAAATAAAAACAAGTTACAAATGGATACGTACCCATTTTTCTGAAATAGCTTATAAAATTTGAAAACATGCAAAACCAAATTTGAAAATGACATATAGTATGTGGTGAATAACAATATATCAGGCATGAAAGACCAGATCCACACAAGGGTTCAATTAAACTGATTTAGTGCAAAAAGCCAGTGCACAGGAATCTTGTCAGCTAAGGGTTGACATCTGTTTAGTTAAATAAGGGGTTGGACTTTTCTTGTGGCTATATAGACTCTAGGCTGATTGACCTTTTCACTCCTCCCCAGGTTCTGCTATCCCTTCTACAGAATGTTTGTAGGCCCTACTATCGAAAGCAATGATAAATTAGCAGCCTAGACAAACAATATACTTTTGAGTTTTATTCTACTAGTCCTAAAATGCTTGAAATATAATATTGTTTCTAAATGTTAGAAGTAATTCCCAGAATAGGGTTTTTTCTAATTCTAAAAACTGCTGATTAATTGTAATACAAATATTTCTAAAATGCACTGTGGCCTTCTTCGGTCCTTATGATTGACAGCATTGTTATTTTTCAATAAATCTGAATAGATGTTTATTTTTTTAGAAATAAAAATTACCAGTTTTGCATTCAAGTAGATCCAGGTGAAATGATACAACAGAAAGCAATAAACTTATTGATTATGGGGTGGTGATAATTTTGCCTCATTTAAGTGAACTGCAAACATGAACAATTTCATACTTACACGTTTTCATAAAATTCTGAAGAAAATAATGTTTCTAGTTTGAGGATAGAAAACATTTTTCTACATATGTATCAGTTTAAAAATGAGCTCATCTTTCAGGAGGACGTTTGCTTTATGTTGCTTAGGAACAATTCTTCTGGGATGGCTCATGAAACAATGAGAAGCCATAACTATTTCTGAGACCTCAAGAGAGAAGATTAATGAGAAATACTTAATAAATCTAGCTTTTAGCATCATTTGTAACTTACAAAGTAGAAGAAAAGTGTTATTTGGCAGGCTGCTATTATCACAGGCTGCTCTAAAAGTAATTCATATGAATGAATAATACAGTTTTGTGTTCTCTTGTGAACTTGTAAATTACTAAAACATTAAATAAAGAAGTCCTGGGGAAAAAGAAAACATTTGTTATAACAATTGTAGAAGCTGGTGCAAATATTGGATATGTGTTTTTAAAAAAATGGATTCAGATAATGTAAAATTGATAGAAAACTGACAGAAGAAAATGAGAATTTTGAAAAAATTAAAATAATTCTGTAGAAAATAACAGTATTATTGAGATGATAAAGCTATGAATTAATTTTATTCTTTCTTGTGTTACACACTAGATATAGACAATAAACATGTTGGATTCAAATTTGTGTTGTTTTATTTAATGTTGTGTGTTAAATAAGGCACAATTGACCAGAGTCAGACAAGCTACTAAGCCATATGCCATGACTTATAATGGCGATTTTCACATTACAAAGCTATAGACTACAATTTACAAATTGTATGATTTACGCAGTCATGCATACCAACTTCTCAATTTTAGTCTTTCATGAGGGACAATAAGACTCATTCCATAGTTGTTGCAATGATATCAACAGCTAACTGAAGAATAGAAAAATGGGTATAAGCTGAATTTTAAAAGCCATCTGGAAGTATTTTGTTCATTTTCTGACAAAATACATTAAAAAAGAGATAAGAGGTAGGAAAAAAGACAGCCTTGTGCAGTTCTAGCTCTTACAGTGTTCAGCATTGGGCTATGGACTATGACAAATTACCCAAGATGGAACAGAAATGAAGTTCCCATCCTTCAATGAAATAAGCAGCCTTCAAGCAACAGAATGCTCATAATTTTTAATATGCAAATGACCAAACCTTCATGAGAGTTAGGTGCATACATAAAAAATTCATGAAATGTGTCTTATCATTCAAAATCTCAACCACTTAATTTTAGAAGACAGTGATGGGTGCCCCTTCACTAGATTTTCAGCTTTTGTGAGATAATCACTTGCCATGAAATCTGTTTGGGGATGAAGTACCTTTTAAATCATATGCAAAGCATCCCTGTGATCAATACTACTAATGTAAACTCCCAATAGCTAAAGGAAGCTAATAAAAAGAATGCATGACTTGATAGAGACAATAAAAAGATATCAAATATATTGTTTCATAAGAACAGTTTATATAGAAATCTGAATAAAGTCCCATTATATTATCATCATAGCTCTCAAATATTAGCAAATGTTGCAAGACATGTATTTTATAATGCGACCATAGCTTGTCTTGGTATGCATATTTCTTTTCTTACATTCAGTTGTGTCCAGTTCTCAGAGACTGCCTGGACAAGTCCCTGCAGTTTTCTTGGCAAGATTTTTCAGAAGTGGTTTGCAATTTCCTCCTTCCTAAGATTGAGAGAAGGTGACTGGCCCAAGGTCATCCAGCTGGCTTTGTGTCTAAGGTAGGACTAGAACTCATGGTCTCCTGGTTTCTAGCCAGATGCCTTAATTACTACACCAAATTGGGTCTATACATAAATAACCATACTCTATAAATAAAAGGCAAATAAGAGAAGAAACATAGATAAGGGCAGCACTTAAGTCAAAGTATTGAAATGGAGAAAAAGGGAAAAGGCAACATTAATGCTTCTCAATGCATTTGTCATTTCTTCAGGTTCAATTTCTAGATATTTAATTCAGGTTCTAGTTTCTGCTCAGGTCTGAGAAATTTCAGGGTACAGAAATACTCCGCTGAATGTAGAATACATTTCATCAGAGTCTGTATAGGCTAACTTGCCCCCAGTAACTACAACGCCTACTTCTGCACCTGTTTTGAGATGGAGAACAAGTTGAAAAGCCCCAGTTCCACCACAAATCCGTTTCCCTGATCTTGGCTTGCGATATTCAGGTTGGTCTTTCTTGTAGCCAGCTGTGTGAAGCTGAGCAACACTTGAATTGGAGACCGACAGCATTCCTTCAATATATTCACCTCTCTCAGGAACTAGAACAGCTGTGATTAGGTAACGACCGTCATATGGAGATGTAAAGAAACCTGCAAAAAAGATGTATCAGTAAATAACATATCCTGTAATTCTTATAACAGGGCAAGTACACATTTATTGGAGGTTTCTCCCCAGACCAAGAGATAAAACATTACAGTTTTACTGTGAAAGTTTCTTATTTTATTAAAACTAGTAAAGCAGAATTCTTCACATAATAGTTTTCTTATTTGTTTGTTTGTTTATTTATTAAATGTATATGGCTGTCCCTCTTATGGTAATGACTCTGGGCGGCATCAGCAGTCCAATAAAACAGTAGATATATAAAACTATCATTACTTAAAACATGATATAATTATTATTAAAACAACATTAAAAGCTCTAAAAGCAGAACTAAGAATAACAAAATAATAAGATGAAGGGATGTTAAAAATGATGAGCTATCTCACAAGTTCATACATCCCCTAGTGTCCCCACGCCTGCTGACATAATCAGGTCTTGAGAGACCTTCGAAGGGATGGTGAGGCTGACCTCAACTCTGAGGTGAAAAGGTTCCACGATGCAGGCACCAAAAAGTCCCTCTTGCCTAGAGCTCACCAAATGTAACTCCTTAGATGACAGAATCTGTTGGATCTGATGGGATGGGCAGTTAAATTGGGAAGAAGTGGTCACTCAAATAACTGATCTCATGCTATTTAGATCTTTAAAATACCAGACCCAGACACAAACTGGTAACCAATATAGCTTGCACAGCAGAGGTATAACATGCAATCTAGTGGCTGCCCACTTTAAGGGCAGTCTCATGTACAACACATTGCAACTGTCAAACTGAGAGTTGACTTGGCATGAATGATTGTGAGTAGGGCTCCTTAATCCAGGAATATAAATGCCTGATGTACAATACAAAATCAGCTGTTCTAGGTGGCGGGGATCGCCGCCGTTGCCGCCTATCGCCATGGGCTGTTCACTGCCGATCAGGCCACAGTGAACAGGCTATGGTGGCGGCAAATGGGCTGCAGCGAATGGCCTGCGGCGAACAGGCAGATTTTATTTCTTGTTTTCCTCCTCTAAAGCTAATGTGTGTCTTATAGTCTATAGCATCTTACAGCCCGAAAAATATGGCACACAGATATAGAATATATACAGCTTGAAGAAACTGAAGCAGTTGAAAGTCTGTACAATAACTGATTACATTCTAATACCACAAATAAAATTAGAACAGAAAACGCAGAAAGCTATTTTCCCTCCAGGAAATATTTTTGCAAACCTGCCCAAGTCTGCTACTGATCTTTTCCATGGAGTAAAGTTATATCTATTTATGGAATAGCTACACCACTACTTTTCAGTCTGTAGCAGCCATTTGCAATAGAATAAAATCTCTGTGTAAGGATATAAAAAACTGGTCAGAACAAATAATGAGATTATTTTCAGAGCCAACTGACAAGGAAACCAAGTCAGATTCAGGCTGCAACTAGACTGCCTTGTTACTTTCAGAAACGTTCAGAAAGATGGGAAAATATAATGTATCAGAAAATTAAATGTGAATCTTTAATCTGAATAATTGAAGACTGCTGTTATAATTTATTAACATTCTCAGGCAAATTCCAAGTTATAGGCCCACCTTGCCTCTTACCTGTCTTAGGGTTATAATAGTTTCCATCATTTACAAGAACTTTGTTAAAACGTATCACACCCACGTCTTCCGGGAAAGGCTTCTTTGTGAGGCCAGCAGAGAAAGACACCAAAGAAGAAAAAGCTCCTACTAAATTAGAAAAAAATTTTTTTTAATGTGTTTAATAAAAATATTAATATGGTTAAAATATTGTATGGTATTAAAATATTACAATAATACTATACAAGCAGTGCTGAATTTATATACGTATTTATGAATCCTATACCTATTTTTTCTCCTTAAAAGAAAACTCCATAACTATATGAAACTAGATATTACTGGAGTACTCTCAAGATCTTGGTTTTATGTTTCTCTATGTTTTAAAAATCTTACTCTCCATTTTTTGCATGCTTAAACTCTCATTCACCATTTTATCCATGTGCAAAATGTATGACATACACATTTTACCTATACAAAAAAAAAATCACATTTCAATTTTTTTTCATTCATTATTTCCTAAGCTGCTGTGCCATATATCCATTTTCAGCATTACTCACTGAACTACAGGATAAAAAAGAAAATTGCAAACTTTCTTTGTAAACAAAAAGAAAGCAGTAAATATGTATTTATTTTTCTCTCCACTTGCTTCCATTATCCTTAAGTACAGTATGAGATCATTTCATGTTTTGAAATTGTGTTAAAGAAATGTATTTTCTGAACAAGATTTCTTCACATAAGATTTCTAGAAATAGTATTTATGGTATAAATTGTTTCAAAATATCAGCAAGTTTAATATAGAAATTAGCTTCAAGAAATTAAGAGAAGCAATAGCATTACCTTGTGGAGATGGAGATGGAGATTTCGGTGGGTTTGGATAACCTATAAGAACATATATGGAAAAATATTTTAAAAACAATTATTCTCATCTTTCTGTCCCTTTTTTATCAGTGCAGCCTTCAAATAATTTCCCTTTTGCCCTAGCACAGAGGTGTCCAATCTTGGCAACTTTAAGACCTGTGGACTTCAACTCCCAGAATTCTCCACCCAGCTATTCAAGTTGCTAAGGTTGGATATCCTTGCTCCAAAGTGATTTCTCAGAGAAGACTTGGGTGGGAGATAGAGTTAAAAAAGTTCTATTGTTTCTCAGCAAAACAACAATTAAGGATATAGCTAGCAGTGACTATCTTAACACCTCCCACTGTAATTCCAAGAGAAACAGGATGCTGAACTGTTGGAGAAATTTCCAAGGAGGGGTTGACTTCTGAGTATTGAATTTCAAGTCTGGTCATTTTGTTAAGGAATTTGGATAATAATATTTGATACTCTGAAAGCTAGTTAAATTTAGCATTAAACCCTGCAAAAAAAGGTCATTTATGCAATTGATTCCTTTGCGGATTTGAGTCATGAATGGAAAAATAGATAAATTATAATACATTAATATCATAATTAGAGACCCGTATTTATCCTGAACTAGCAGCAGTTAATAGCAGATTGTGCTGAAATCACACAGTGTTCTCCTTCTTACTGTTGATTAACCCCAACTAACCATCTCTTTTGAAGTACAGGAAGAATTAACTCCCTTCTTAATGGATTTAGACAAGCTCCAAAGTGGTATTTCAAAAACCTTAGTAATGTTTAGTCCCACTTTCTTTGCTGAGAAACAATAGAACTGGTGGCGGGGAGAGGGCAGCTGGCCCGGCAATGTTTGTAGCCACGCAGCTGCAAAGTTTACCGAGCTGCCGCCACCCCATCCCCCCTGGGGTTGCAACCCCAGCGGGGATTTGGAAGAGGCTGGTCAGCAGGGAGATGGCCTGGCAACCTTTGTAGCCCCCATCACATACAGGTAAAAACCTCTGAGCATATGTAGGAGGCTTTGCGCATGTGCAGAGCATAATTTCAACCGGTTCGGGGGCATGGCCAAGTGGCCGTTGCTGCCGGTTCGGTGGGCAGGGGCGAATTTACGGTCTGAACCAGTCCAAATTCCAGTTCCGAACCGGCAGGAACCCACCTCACACACACACACACCAAATCAAATGTAAGTATGGCTTCCCATTTAACATCTTTTTTATGATGATATCGTCCATGTTTACCTATGCCTAGTCAACATTCAATGACATTCAATGCACGTTTTTTTCATATGGTATCTGAACACCAAATTACAGTGAGTATTAACTTGATTTCCTCAGTGACTTGAAAGAACTTGTGACAGTTAAAAATGCTGATTTCCTCACCTGGTGCCCCTGCAGATCCTTCAGATATAAGCATGTGATTCTGGCCATCCTGGCCATTTATTCTTTTTGGCAGTCCTTTTCTTGACCTTAGAAGAGTACCAGGAGGACCTGCCTGTCCAGCTTCCATCAATAACCCATTTGATCCAGGCAAAGAAGATAGCCCTGGTTTTGATGGCTCCATCGGGATTCTGGAATTTGATGACTGAAGAGGTATTCCTTGCAATGGGGGCTGTATAATTATTTGTGGACGCGATGGCTGCAGAGGTATTCTTAATTCTGGAATTTGTACTGATGTTTGGGGTTGTGATGGTTGCAGATATACCTCTGTTTTTGACTGTACAGGACTCCTTGGCTGTGATGGCACTGGAAATTTGCCTGGCTGAGATGGCTGTAATGGTTTTGTTGGATCCGAATGTGGCTGAGGAATTTCTCCTTGCTGTTCCTTTGCTAACAGCACTGATGGTTTTTCATCTAAAGGTATGTAGAGAATAGAAAATCCTCCAGTTAGATACATAATATATCAGAATTAACATATTTATGACATCTGTAACATTAAAATTATAACACAGTACAAGGCTGATGATCATATGCTTCTGTTTTATAATTAAAGGATCACATCAAGCAACTAATGAACCATAGTTATTAATCAAGAGACCTAGTTTTTTTTTCCAAAAGAGAAAACAGATACAAGTAGTCCTCAGCTTATGTCAACAACTGGGGCCAGAATTTATATCACTAGGTGATACAGTTGTAAAGCATGATGTCACATGACCACACCAACAGCAATTCTGGCAATCTTGGTTGCCATCATAATCCCAGGACCATGCTCGTCTTTATGCAAAGACATTCCATGACCATGATGTGGAAAAAGGCAGGAATCCCAGGCAAACAATCTGGTGGTGAGAGCTAAGGGCAGATGCCAAGGAATGTGAGTGGGCAGATGGATGCCAAGGATAGATGCTAATGGGTGAGTGCAGGTGAATGGGTGTATGGTAGGAGTGCAGGTGTAGGAAATCTGTCAATCACAATCACACATCCATCTTGCTTTACAGCTGGTGCACATTTTCACTTGCAACAAACAAAGTTAATATTGTACTATATGGAAATAAAATCATAAATGGTAGTCACATGATTTTTCACTTAACTATGTCTCCTTACTTAATGACTGAAGTAGAAGTAAGGTTGCAAGTCTAGTTGTGGTCGTGTGAATTATTGTGCTGAGCAAGGACCTATACACTGTCCACATGCTAACAAAAAAGTATCTTTAGCAGAATGGCTCCTGAACTAGTCTTACAATCATCCATCAAATCTTCTCTGAGGACTGGAGGAACCTTCCTAAATAGCATTTGGGTAATGACCAAAAGTTCAGAAAAGGTATGAAAGAACAGGTCTACTAGATCAGAGTGGCAAAAATATGTATTACCACTAGATGGCAGAAATGAGTTAGTTTTCTCTTTGCTGTCATCTATTGATAGCCCAAATCTTGTAGTTCTATCAAGAATGAAGATACATTTATTATTAAGGCAAGATATAGTTATAAATTATTTCCTCTTTAAATTACTGTTTGTCCTGCCTCCATTTAAATAATATTTTAAAGGAAGAGATATCAAGGAAAAATTTATAGATCTGTGCCTTTATTCAGTCCCTCTCACATATTTTTACTTGATTATATTTGCACCGGATTGAAGGACAACTTTTAAGTAGTAATCCTAAAGATCCTCTAAGTTTTTCCAATCTTCACTATATATTTCCACTGTACGCTTTGAAAGAGATACAAATTTAAAACTGCACGTGCCTCTTTTGTGTTTAATACAATGATTGGAAATTAGTTCTTATTTGTCTAATATAAGAAAGGGATAGACATGGGATGAGTTGCCATTTAATGTGCCAAGAAAAACAATCCATTCATGTTACTTTCACATCTGATGGAAGGCATGATGTAATTCATAGCTGTGTACAAGAACAAGAGGTCAAGTCCTGCTTAGCCCAGTACGGTTTCTGAAAAGAAATGTAAGACTTATTGAAGTAGGGAGAAAATTCTCCCAGGGTCTAGAATAAAAGAGATATGCATGTTACTGGTAAGAGGATAGAAAATAAGATTCACCTGATGCCAGGAAAGGAAACTGAAGAAAACTGAATTTTTAAAGTGATAAAAAATAAAGTAGTTCTTAACATTATTAATTTTTATTCCTCTATTATTATTTTATAAGTAACCCAAGGTGCAAACATACATTACATTCCTTTTTCCTCCTATTTTCCCTTTAACAACAACCCTATGAGGTGGGCTGACAGAGTGACTGGCCCAAAGTACAAAGCAGCTTTCCATTTTGCTTTGTACTTAACACGTACATTATGTTCTCTGCTTTGTATTAAATCATTTTTATGAATTTTTAAAATATATTTTCTTCAGCAAGGGAGAAATAAGGAAATATGTAAAAGGAACCGTACATTCTTTTGTTCCAAGGATAATTACAAAACATCATAAATCAGGTTCCCTGGTCAGTAATAACAAGCCTTACCAAATAAGCACATATATGCAGAAATGTAAACATTTAGAGATTAAATTTAAAGATAAATTTACCTCTCCAGCAATGATTGCTACCGCCAAACAATATTGAAAAACAGACTAAAGCTATTTTAGCCTTTTGGATGTCTGATACAGTCGCTTTATATCACACACAGCTCCATTGAAAGGCCAAATGATAAAGCAGTCACCATTTTATAGGCAAAAACATTTAATAATCTAAACAGGTCAAAACGTATTTCAATCCATATTCACATCAACCTCATTCTTGTGTGGTGTTAAACAGTCTATAAACAAGCACACATCTCTATGTAAAGCAGCTAGAAAGGTAAGCAGTACTTACATACAAAATGCTTTGTTTTCACTGATAAGTTGATTAATAGCTGTTATCCTTTGCCATTTAATGCAAAACAACATTGGCTAAACAGTTAACAATTCCATTTATACAAAATATAGAAAAGTCTGATTTGTGACCGCAATTCTGAAATAAAACTTATCAACTATCAGGATATGCTATCTTATAAAGCGACTGATAATTTCAATGCAAGATATTTATTAGGAATTGAAAACTGAAGTAATTCGATAAATCATACTTACGTATCTGTAAATGTACTGTGTGAACACAGCTTGTATACAAGCTCTGAGCCTAATACAGATTCTTACTGACAGAAATAAATATTGAGCTACGCTTGTTTTCCTAGGCAGGGAAATTATATTTATAGAGCTGTTTTGTATATTTTTCTACGATAGGAGTTATTGGCAAAATAACCATATCTATATTGTATATTTTCTAATATTGTTTAGTTGAAAACTGACAATATTTAATCCTTTTCTTCTGATATATTGAACATGAGTTTCCATGTACAAAACAGGCGCCTATGGTATTCCATTTTTATGGAAAATAAATTTGCTCTCAACCTACATTTTCACATTTTGAGCACATTTTGTCATTCTAAGGATGCTCTCCATAATCAGCTGATTCATCTTTATGTGATCAAGCATCTCATTACCTTAAATGGAAGTGTTGACTAAGAAACCAAATAAGGTTTTGGTCCATGTTTCCATACATAGTCTATTCAACAATATTCATTATGCTGTCAACATATATTTGAGTTGAGTCATTTAAAATGTCCTTGGCTGCATTGTGCTTGAAGTAAATAAAATAAACTATTACATGGAATCAATATATTTTGCAGCCTAGAGAAAAGGACTGCAAAAAATCAGGGCCAAGAAGCAAGTGATAGAAATTTTTAATAAAGGCAACAAATAAAATGTAAAATGTTGTACACTCAGTTTTGAGTAAGATAATAACCTCTGCTATGATATAAAAAGTATATGTAATGTGTTTCCCCAACCAGAAAATAAGCCCTAGCATTTTTCAGGATGCTCGTAATATAAGCCCTACCCCAAAAGTAACCCTTGGTTAAGATCGTCAGCCAGGCAGACACATTTAGTACCAAATTTTCCCCAAAATAAGACCTAACAAGAAAATAAACTCTAATGTGTCTTTTGGAGCAAAAAATTAATATAAGACCCAGTCTTATTTTCAGGGAAACATGGTAGATTGTCTGAAATACAATTTCTTTTATATTGAGTATATTATGTGGTGAGAGTCAGTTTGTTGTAGTGCTTCAAAGCACTTGACTAGAAACCAGAACACTGAGTTCTAGTCCTGCCTTATGTATGAAAGCCAACTGGGTGATTTTACGCCAGTAACATGCTATCAGCCCTAGCAAGAAGGTAATGGTAAACCTCTTCCAAAAATGTTATCAAATATTAGCAAGAAAATTGCATACACCTCTTCATGTAGTCACCATGTTCAAGATCAATTTGAAAACACACAAAAAAACAACAACCCATATGGCAAATGCATATATAGATATTATTTTCTTCTTTAATGCTCACAATCATTTTTGTGAGAAATCTGCCCAATGATATTGATATTTACCTGACTGAACAGCTAACTGTTGCTACTTTTCCAAGTTTTCTTTAAATTTTGAAGAATATTTATAATTCTGGGTTGCAAAAATCTGTGGGATTATTAGATGGCACCAAAGAGTTACAGTATTCCAAATCTTTCTGCTGCCATATCAAAGTCAATTGGGATTTGCAGCTCCAGATATTTGCATTTTGTAATATGTTTAAAGTTATGAAAACATAGTGACTGCATTTACCTAACCTTGGCCGATTAAGCAGGATCAGCACTGGATTATTTGAACTACTCGGGAAGCCAAAGTTATGGGTGTGGGAAAGCCAATGGCAAACCACTTGTCAATGCAACAGAACAGCTTGACTACTTTTACCTTAATAATGCATGTAAAGCAATGATATGACATGTGGCACAAACTGACACAATATTGAAGGTCTGGACTTAGGCAAAGAGCATTAGGGCAAAACATAAGGGAAAATGTGACATTTTGTTCTATTTCCCTTGTTCTCTAATAAAACTGCTACTTAATTTTTAAAATTTACTTAACACTATTAATTGTATTTTTAATTTAAAAAATAATCTATAGAAAAGGCAAGGCAACTTACATATAGAAGGCTGAATTTTCTTCGGGTCCTGAAGATCAACGGAAAATTTGTGAGACTGGTTATGGAACTGCAGGGTAAAATTTTTGAGGCTAAAAATATCTTTTGAATGGGATGTTAGAGTTACGTTCATCTGACCGAAACAGTTCCAAAGACTGGAGATGTGTCTGTTTAATCCCTCCTTTATCCTTTGAAGGCTGGTAGAGACAGAATTTAGTTTATTGCAAGTTTTCTCAACATTTGATACTTTATCTTCCAAGTCTGAGATGCCAGGTGTTTTATCTTTACATTTGGTCAAGTTAAACAATTCTTCCCCATTCAGTTGATTTATCTTTTTGTTTAAGTGATTGCAACAATTATTGTTTTGGTGAATTGTTTGATTGTTCATTATTTTCTGTATTTCATCTGTTTTTCTGAGTAACTCAAGCTGTGTCTTCCCACACGTAGAATTAATACCTAAAAGTTGTTCTTTACAGCTGTTTAAGCCATTCTGAAGGAGTTTTACATCTTTATCAATAGCATTCAGACCAAACCGAACTATTCTCAGATCCTTATGAAGTTTATGAATGTCACGCTGAGTGCCTTTAATTAAATTGAACTTTTCACTCAGAGAGCTATTGAAAGATTTTAAAATATCAGAATTGTCTTTTGTTTTCAAAAATAATTGATCATATTTACTGTTAGTGTTTTCTATTCCTTTCTGAAGACTTTCCAAATACTGTGATAAAGATTGGCAAACATCTTCAGTGTGTTGTAATTTGTTCTTCATAAGATTAATCTCCAATACAATGTGCCTATTTTCAGATTTTGAGTTGTTTTGTAGTCTTGATCCTTGAGTAATATATATATCATCTGGACTGGTAACATTAGCAATATCAAGAATAGTAGAACCTAGTCTGCTTTCTATTGCTTGAAACCTTTTGTCAAATAAGTCCCTTACTTCATCTGCTTTAGTAGCTATAACATTACGAAGAGTTTCCTCAATGTAAAAGCAATGTTCTTCAGCATTTTTCTCTGTAACATTAATCCTTGCTTCTATTTCCTCCCATTTTTCATCAAAGTTGTCTTCTGAATATGGAGTGGAAATATGCTTCATTTCATTATCTATCCTGGCATTTAAAATTTTATTTGCTTCTGCAATTTTCTCTATCTTTTTATCCAAAGTGTTCATCTGTTCTCTAATGTTGTCATTGCAACATGAGTAGTTTAATGGTACTTCAATAACATTGTGTAGATTTTGGATTTGTTTTCTTAGGTCATTTTCATTTTCTGCAACAGATTCTCTAAGTCCTAAGAAATTGGCCTCATGGTCGTCACAGTATTGTTGAATACCTGTCAGTTTATATTCACAGGAATTTTTCAGATCTGCCATTTTCTTTTCAAATTCTTCCAACATTTCCTGTCTCAGGGCTTCAAATTTAGCATCTATGTATTCCTGATACAACTGACTGTTGGGCATTGTTATTGTTGGTCCTTGGGCTGCTTCTTGGAGCTGCTTTAACTGACCTTCATAGTCATTTACTTTCCCATTCAGTTGTTCCAACCTATTAATTTTGGCTTTCAGGCCATCTTCTATTTCATCTTCTTCAGATGTTAGTCTTTCTGTTCCAGATTTGTATGAGTCATTAGTGTTCAATGGATATGTATTCTCTGTTTTTTCCTCCAAAGTACTGTCTAGCCCTGGATGGTCATGAAGGTTGTTCAACCAAGATATTACTCTCTGACTTGCATCTTCTTGCACGGTAACTTTCGGATTTTTATCCGCATTGGTTATAGAGGACTGAAGTTCTAGCACAGTCTGCGTAAGCCGGAATAATTCATCCTCCAGAAACTGTATTTTTTTATCTTGTGAATCGTCTTGTTTTTGCTTTGGTCTAGAATCTGTAGAGGAAAAGTGTGGCACTCTTTTAATTATATTTTTCAGTACTAAACAATAAAAATTAGCACACTGAAAAAAAATTACTTACATAGTCACATTTTTGCAGCTTGAAACATTTCATTACTAAGAAACCACATAAAGAAAGGAGTCATAAGAAACATAAATACCTATCATGTAAAAAACTCAAAACCAACTATGAGACTAATTCGAAAGGCAAAAGGGAAATTTTCTAGACCCAGTTAAACTACTAAGTAACAACTTATTAATGGATATACAGAAAATATGCATTGAATAATATCTTATCAGAGCAAATTGAATTTTTTAAAGCTGGTTACAATTATGAAAGACCCAGTAGAATTTTAGCAAACTGACTGAAATTAAAAAAAAGCAAAATAGTTATAGCCATTAAAAATAATAACAATAAAATATAAGTAGTCCTGACTTAATGACTACAATTGCGATAAGCAGCTCCACCACTAAATGGTATATTATTAAGTGAAAGATCACGTGACTGTATTCAATTTATGTTAGTTGTGCTATAGTCATTATATAAAGTCCTACCTATTAATGACTACTTTAACTTCAACTGCAATAACACTAGGGCTATCCATAGATACAAATGCAACCTGTTCTAATCTTGATTGCAGAAAATATGACTTCAGCAATAGAATTATAAATATCTGGAACACTCTACCTGATTCTGTTTTGTTAGTTTCTCTAACCCCCATACCTTTTACTTTAAACCATCTACTGTGGACCTTACACATTTCTTAAGTGGTCCCTAAGGGGGCGTGCTTAAGCGCACGACTAATGTCCCTGTCCTACTGTCCCCATTTGTATGTGTTCATTTTATGTGTTTATGACTATGTTTTGCTTATTTATATCCATTTGTTTGTGGCATCTTTTTCATGTGTCCATGTCTATACTGATATTTGTTTCCTTGTACTTGTTGACAAATAAACAAACAAACAAATAAATAAAATATGACACTTGGCTGGGCAGCCGATGCTCCGTGTCATAATGGGCTCCAGG
>JANHFT010003471.1:67968-79432 GCA_032467955.1 Pseudoxenodon macrops
TGTCCAATCACACTTGGCCAATAAAGAATTCTATTCTATTCTATTCTATTCTATTCTATTCTATTCTATTCTATTGTGCATGAACAAGCTTACAAGGACATCTTGAAACAGCAATGTGAACCTTTCAAAGGAAAAAACTACCTTGACTGTTAAAAAAGTTGCTTCATTCATGTCTTCACATGTTGTAAAGTACCAGTTTGAATTATTTGTATGGAATTAAATCACACTGTTGTTTTCAGAATACTGAATTCATGGTTGGATTATCAAGCTAGCACATACCTGCACATACAGGTAGTCTGTGACTTACAACCACAATTGAGCCTAACATTTCTGTTGCTAAGTGAAACATTTGTTAAGTGAGTTTTGCCCTCTTCTACAACCTTTCTTGCTTCAATTGTTAAGTGAATCAGTATAGTTGTTAAGCTGGTAATATGGTTGTTAAGTGAATCTGGCTTTCCCACTGACTTAGCTTGTCAGAAGGTCATAAAAGGTGATCACATGACCCCCAGGACATTGCAACCGTCATAAATATGAGTCAGTTGCCAAGCATCTGAATTTTGGGCATGTGACCATGAGGATGCTGCAATGGTCATAACTGTGAAAAATGATCATAAGTCACTTTTTTCAGTGCTGTTGTAACTTTAAACGGTCACTAAACAAACTGCTGTAAGTCGAGGACTACCTGTATACTGTCTCATAAATGTTAATGTTTACATGACTTTAGCCTGTTACTTTCTAAAATATAATATTTAAAGTTGCCTTCAAAATGAAATGAAACTGCAATTCCTTTTGAAAACTAAGGGATTCTGCACAAATCTTTGCAGCATTTTAGAAACAGCTTTGAAACTATGTGATTTCTAGTTTTGAAAGTTACATAATTCCCCCCCGACTTTTCTGTATTATTTGAAAACAGGGAAATTCTGCTTATGTACACTAAGCACAAGTCTTTAGTGCACAAAACAAAAATAAATTCCAATTATATAAAATGTTATGTTATAATCATCGCTAAGACATCTGAAAAACAAATTTAGTATTAATTAAATAAACAGATGGGGAAAATTATGTATAGAGCATGTTCATTCAGAAATAAATTCCAGGGTCTGATACATACAGGACTAACTTTTAGTTGAAATGTAGAAATATGTAAACAACACTTGTGATGAAGGAGAAAAACGTAGAAAACCTAATATCCTGACCACCCACAGTTTTCCCTGTGTTCTGTTCTTACCCACAACATATACCCACTTATTACTGCACAAGTAATTTAGGCTCCGTTTTTTAAAACTCTCTGAAGTAAATGGAATATGATGTTTGATTTAGAGATTTAGAAGGATATCTCTACTATTTAAGCTTGCATCAAACTTTATGGGCTTCATACACATAAACTTGTTTCTATATTAAGACCTTCGATATAAGGGATGAGAAAATTGAGTAGAATTTTAAATAACAAAAATTTTACAAAATTCAAAAAATGTATATTTGCAATTGCTTTAAATGATTTCTATTTTTGACATGGCTATACAAGCATCTACCAAAAATTGGAAATCTGATGTCTTAATAGTATTGGGGATTTCCTTTTAATATGTTATAACAGTTAAAGAAGATGATGGAAATTGAACTTTAAATAATTAAGAAGCTATGAAATCCATTATACAACTTGCTTTAGCAGTGGAAAGTAACTTATAATGTTTCCCAAACATTTATAGTTTGATCCAAAAGTATCAATAAAACTGATGATTTTAAAGTATGTTCTTTTTATGTCCTTAACACATAACCACATGAAAATCACTATCTTAACAAAACAATTTCAGTTTATTTTTCTTAAGGACAATGCTTCACTCAATACTTAGTCTATCAATTTATGGATAGTAAAATTAGTTACAGTGGGGCAAAAAAGTATTTAGTCAGCCACCAATTGTGCAAGTTCTCCCACTTAAGAAGAATAGGCATGCAGCTTGGTGTGAAGAAATCAATTGTGGGAGCAATAATTAGAAAATGGAAGACATACAAGACCACTGATAATCTCCCTCGATCTGGGGCTCCACGCAAGATCTCACCCCATGGGGTCAAAATGATCACAAGAACGGTGAGCAAAAATCCCAGAACCACTTGGGGGGGACCTAGTGAATGACCTGCAGAGAGCTGGGACCAACGTAACAAAAATTATGACTGATCATACATTTTAAAAGTCACACTTACTTCAATATGTGTTTAGTAAATACTCAAAAACTAGCTATCGCACCCACATGGATTTTATTTTTCTTACAACTGCAGCATTTATACTGCAGTTTTGGCATATAATATCTATAGTAAATGCATTTGAACACAAAGGCTGGCATTGTGGATCTTTCTATGTGAAGAGGAACTAAGTGTACATTGCGCTTAGTTTCTTAGTTAATGAATTTACTAGTTAAATAAAGTTTAATAAAACTAGTTTAATAAAGCATTTGTATAACTTCATGCCATGTGCCAGGTGCATCCCTTCTTAAACCATGAGACTCTAAGGGGTCCTTGGTACTTTCTGAGCTTGGTTGTTTTCTTGTAGACATTTCATTACCCAAACGAGGTAACATCATCAGTGCTAATAAGGAGTGGGGGGTTCACTTTCAGTTTATGTTCTAGTGGCTTGCCCTGTCAAGGTTGGTGGGGGTGGTCTTTTGGTTGTTTAGCATTGGCTTATTTGGCAGTTCCTTGATTGGGGTATATTGTTTACTTGATTGTTGGTCTGATGTTAATCTTGGAGTTAATATATGCTCATCTGGGTACTGATTACTGGTGGAAAGCTACTTAGGTCTTTTTGTTTCTTTTTGGCTCATTGATTGTCTCTTTTGCACAGCCTATAGATATTGTTTATGTCTGTGTGTCTACTGATGGCTAATTCATCAGAGTGTTATGTTTCTAGAAATTCCCTGCTATTTTTGGCTTGATCTAGTTGTAGTCTTACCTAGAATATGAGGATTACACAATAATGACACATGATCTCAACCTACTTCATTGTGCTGCATCTGGGGCTACCTTTGAAAGCTTCAATTAGTCCAGAATGTAGCAGCTTAGTTGTTAGGTAGGATATGGTGGCCTGAGCATTAACACCAGTATTCCAGACCCTTGTTTTGGTTTTCTATCTGTTTCTGAGTGCAATTCAAAGTGCTGGTTATGAACTTTAAAATCTATCATTCCAAATCACACTCCCAGAGGGAATTACTATAACACCTCTACATGGTATATGGGGCTGTCTTTGAAAAGGCTTCAGCTGAGTAGAATGCTGCAGTGATGTATGCCCCAAGGAGGGTAGGCGCTACATGTCTGTGTCATAAGCTGCATTGGTTGTCAGCTGGTTTCTGGGTACAATTCAAGCTGACCTTTAACATGGCATGGGATCAGGTTATTGAGGGACTGTCTCTTCCCAATTATATCTACTTATCTCCCCAAGTCAGACAGGAGGGGTATATTCGCTGCAGGTCCTGTCCACAAAGAAGTTCCACCTGGCATGGTCCGCATAGCATGCCTTTTCTGCTTTGGCCTACATTGGCTGGAACATTATTCCCCCAATGTAAGCTTAGCTTGTGCAGTTTTCCTCACAGTCTGCAGGTCCCTTTGTATCTCCTTCCCACAAGAAAGTGGTAGGCAGTTCCACAGATCAGCTGAAATGGAGGAGGAGGAGGCTTCCCTGGGGATCTCATGAAGATCATGAGGGAAGGGAAAACTGCATAAACCTATATTATATGTGGAAAAAGGAAGAATGAAAGAGAAACTCAGATGTCTACTAGAGAGGTAGCATTAGCTGGGGGGGACGACTCTGGGGACATGCTTGAATTGGGGGTAGTGGTAGAGTTTTCCTCATGGTCCGCAGCTCCCTTCATTTCCCCGCATGCAGTTCTACTAGGTGGAGGAGGAGGAGGAGGAAGAAGAGGAGGAGGAGAAGAGGATGATAAAGAAGCTTCACCTAGGGCTCTCCTGTGGGTTGTGACAGGAAGGGGAATGGCACAAGCCTATATTTTATGTGAAAAGAGGAAGGCGAGAGAACAAGTTGGATGCCTGTTGGTGAGGCAAGGCTTGCTAATAATGGGAGGACCCTCTTCCTTAGTGAAGAGAGGGTGTTCTTGGGATACATTGGAATGGGGAGTAAGGGTCAGTTTTCCTCAGTCTTTTGTTCCCCCTTGCCCCAGCAAAGTGGCAGGCAGTTCTGCAGGTCAGCTGAGGAGGAGGAGGAGGCTTCCCTGGGACTCTCCTGGACGTCGTGAGGGGAGGGAAAATGGTGTATGCCTCTATTATATGTGGAAAGAAGAATGGCCCAATGAGCCATGTGTTGTCTAGTGTACACACACACACATTTTCTTGCATTCAGCCAAAGAGTTCTACCCTTTATGGAGAAGAGAGTCTTTTCCACATCAAGCACAAATGGGCTTATTGCAGAACACAGAAATGTGAAGTGTTATGTAACTGCTGAAAACAGAACCACTCCCTTATTGCTGAATCCACAACAGTTAAACATTCCCAAACCATGGAATCATATTTCCCATGAGATTTAACAAAGTCTCTGTTTTTTTAACTATAAGGCATGAGAAACTAAAATCACACAAAGGCAAACATTGTACTATTTAAAATGTTCCAATTATCCAGAGGATCAGGGGTACTTTCTAAAGCCTTTTTTTCCACAAAAGAGTTAATGATTGCCTTTAAAGTCTATTGGGGATTTCCTAACTGTTTCCTTTAGAAACATATTGTGGTTTCTTAATTGTTAATCTCCTTTAGAAACATACTGTGACAGCTCACAGGAGTGTTTGAAGTTATAACATGTACCACCTGTGTTTTTCATTGAGCTCTAAAGTTGTCTTGAAACGATGCACTGCCTTCCTGAAATCAAATATAAGACAAAAATCCTAGTCACAGCAAGAGTTGTGATAATTCTTATCTTTAGAACTTACCATATGAAGAGAAAGTTCTGGCTTTGTTTTCCAATGTATTGCTTTCTTTGTTCGTTTTTTAAAATTGCAATATACACTAGCAGAGACATGCTAGAAGTCAAGTTGTTGGGTGGGGGGGAGGGTTGCCTTTAATTCAGTTCTTGGGCTGGTCCCTGCAGTTTTCTTGGCAAGATTTTTGGAAAGTGGCTTCCCGTTGTCTCCTTCCTACGCTGAGAGAGAGTGACTGGCCTAAGGTCACCCAGTTACCTTTGCGTCCAAGGCAGGACTAGAATGCAGTTCTGGTTTCTAGCCTGGTGCCTTAATCACTACACCAAACTGGCTTTCCGGCCATTCTATTTTTTATTTTATTTTATTTATTTATTTTTGTCAAGCACGTATTAGATATATATGTATTAGATAACATATATGGCTATAAACATGATTTGAATACATGAAATGAATACTAATAAAAGGGAACATTAGGACAGGGAGGGTAGGCACACTAGTGCGCTTGTGCACCGCCCCTTACAGACCTCTTAGGAATGGGGTGAGGTCAACAGTAGACAGTCTAAGTTTAAGAATTTGTATATATTTTTATGAACGTTGTGATACAATATTATAAATTATATAAACTGTCTTAATAAAAAAATGTAGCTTTACATTTTTCAGATGGTGTTTACCACATTGCGTTAGTATTACGTTAATAAAATACATGTGCCAGATCAAAAAGAGTCCATGGGGAAAAAACCTGCAAAATAGTTAAATAAGCCAATTAAATAATGTCAGATTTATAAGTGGCTTCTCCCAGCTAATTTACCCTAAACTACAATTCTTGGCTTATACTGTAATTTAAAAGCAGGAACTGAGCAAAGGAAAACTGAATGTAAAGTTATTCTCCCTTCCAGATGCATGCAATGTGTTCAACCAACTTTCTGCCTGTGCAAGTAATGCTGTCTGCTAGTGAATTATTTTTCCTTCCTTCCAAAATAATCATAAGAAGCAGGGCAATAAACCTCTTCCTCTTCTTTGCATGCACTGAATTAACCTGAAGTTCTTTTGGGCAAGTTAACCCCTTACTCAAAAGGACACCATCTGCTACATGAGAATGAGGAATCATAGCAAGTCAGTCATAAATATGCTAAAACAAAGCAGGGTCTGGTATATATTACATCCAGAGAGTGTGGTCCATTTTTCAAAGCGGATCACAATGACTGTGCAGCATATGAAGCTATATGAAAAGATTATTGGTCACCATGATGGAGAGAATATTAGGCCAGCAACTCTAAGCCATTCAATTATACTGCTAGATGAAGTTTTTCATTGTATTCCATTATCATTTTAAACATTAATAGAGCATTAGCTTCTTCTTTAAAACATCAAGTAACATTAAAGCTCAAATACAGACATCTATATTTCATTTGGACAAAGGGGAAGCTAATGTGAATTTCAAGGAAGTTGTGAATGATGCATGAGAGAATAAACATCTGTGCAAATATGATAAAAGGAGGGTATTGTTCTTCTTTGTTGATAGAGATAACTAATATTAGGTCACAGGATGTAAAATCAAAAAGTTCATTCCACCCAGCAATCTGGGATTTACAGACAAACATGCCAAAATACTGAAATAAAGTCTTTTATTTAAATAAAGTTTAAATACTTAACATTTTCTGTCTTTTTAATACCTTTATATCTTAGTTACACACCCAATTGAACTAATAAGCTAGAATATATTTTTAAAAATCAATTCCTGGTTCATTTTGGTACATTCTGATACTTCATCCAACAATATTTTCTTGTATTTATTTTAAATATTGGGCTATTTGAATGCATTATTAAAAATGATATAATTCTTCACCTAAAAAAGCAGATATAGGTTAGATATTGATGCATACGTAATACTATTCGTTCAAATGTAACCCTAAGTGATGACTTATCCAAGTTTTTACATGTAAGGTAACATCTTAGCCTCAGGCATTTCTTCCCTCACAACCTTTCCCTTTTATAAGCCAGAAGGAAACAAGAGTTTTATTTCCACTTCTGAGTATCTAGCTTTACATTGTTTCAACCCAGTCAACAGAAAGTTTCTTTTAAGTGGTACTGATTATGGGAAAAGTAATCTACTGGGGGAAAAGACACAAAGGGGGGAAAAAACCACAGAGCCTTTAGGGAAAGAGTGTATAATATATACCCTTCTTACATTCTTTTAGAATACCAAAAGGCACCTATGGTGAGATCATGGAATTCATCAAGCATAGCTGACACTGGTGTGGCAGGAGGCAGTTAGAGAAGGCACTTGCGGATGAGAAGCAGAGAGAGGACAGTTAACCTTTCTTCCCTATCTTTTCCCAGGAACAGAAACTTTGCCTTGTTTGGCAAACAAATTCCCACATCCCTAATTAGAAGAAAGGCGACTGACATAAAGACAGAGGGATCTTGTGCCCTCCATTCTTCATACTGCCACTTCCCTTGTCAGCAACAAGTTAGTTACAATCACATTGTCACTTTAGATATAATTTTATATTTGAAATTCAGAATATTACAAAAATTGGGTTTGATAGATCGAGAGACAGACCAACACTATGGACACTGCTCTTGGCATTGAAAGTGGGATTTACTTGCTAGACTTTCTCAAATATGGGAATCTTGGTACTTCTCAGTTTGAGAACAAAGTAATGTTCTTTGGCTTCTGGTACCATATTTCAAGAAAGATCCACTTGGATAGATGCAATGGCACCCACAGGATTATTCTGATGAAAACAATACCATGAAGTTTCACTATAAATTCCTCCTCTTTTGAGCATGTGCTGTGACACATGCAAATAAGGGGGTGAGGCTCGTGTTATTATGCTGTTCACATCAGTCAGGCACCCCTCCCCTGCCTTTGCCATCAAATGGCTAGCTGCTGGCCTCATGGCTAGCTAAGATTTCTATTTTAACAACTCCTTCAATGGCTTTCTGGTTTGTATTTAATAAAAGTGTAACTTTTTACATTCCAAAATGTGTATTTCTGGATGTCAGGACAACACACATTTCAAACAGACAGATTCAAAATTATGAGTACATTTTGGCTTCATCCCAACTATTTCAAAGACTGCTGCTGATTTACAGCAAACTTTATGATTGTTCAGGATGCCTGCAACCTTGAAATGAAAAACATCTAAGCCAAAGAGTTAACAAAGAATTCACCAACCAGCATACACATAGATTGAACAATAGACTGGAAAAAAACTCCAGGTATTAATTGTGCTAATTCTGATTAAAGTATTATATTTAAAAAAAACCTCTTATCTGATATTAGTCTTAAATTAGTTATGTAATTATAATATTTTTGCAATTTTCTTCTCTAGTCTGAATAACATAACAATAAATTGTTGCATGATTTATTGAAGAAGAGTCAACTTTTCTAATTAGCTTCAGCTGTCTTGGACTATAATATACATATTTTATACTGTAGCTTCACTTTTAAAAAAATGGTACAGATCCACAGGATGTGCTGCATATGGCCATATTGCTTTGCTGAAAAAGATAATCAAATAATTTCTCCTTCTAGATTGAGGTTTTCTTACTTACATGGGAGCATGTGGGCAGGGTTCTTGGTTCCAAAGACAAACATACTGAACATGAACAAAGCTTTCGGTGCCGTCCAGCACAGAACAGCTCACATTCTTGTTCACTACATAGGCACACCAGTTTCTGTAGAGAGGGCGAGAACAGAAAAGGCATGCATTACAATAATAATATTGTAATATACAATATACAATAATATTAAAATAGTTTAATATTATTAAGCTGATTGTCTAAAACAAATATGGAATATTGGTCCAATGTTTTACCCAAGAGAGAATTAAAACAGAGAAGAAATTATTTTCTTTCACTTCCTACCACTGGCCCAAAACAAAAGGAAAACAAAAGAGGAGCACAAAAGATCTTGTAGCAGAAGCTCTAGCACATGTGTTCTTTCTAGATACAAATATAGAAGTTAAATAAAATGCAACAGTGTGGAGAATAAGATTTACATTTCTATGTAAATCTACTCAGATAAGTAGATTCAGGATTTGTATTTTTGTATTTTGAGATCTGGAGACAGAAATCCCTCATTCCAAAGTGCAAAAAATACAGAATTGATAAGACACTGTGCTAAATCACAATATAGTTTTACTTAAGGCCTAATGTATTATGTAATCCAACATTTATGTTTTATAAGCTATAGTTGATTATCAATGGGGCAAATAGTGTCTGTGGGGGGTGAGAACAGGTGGACTAATAATGATACAAATGCATCACAATGCAAACTCTGCATGCAGAGCAACTGTAAGAAACTAAATGAAAGAGGGCAAATGTTTTAAGTACCTAAATCAATATCTTTGCATACTGTTTTTGCTTGCTGGAATTAAAATTTTCTCATTCTAATAGAACTCTATTCTTTTTTTAAAGACTAAGTATTGCCATCTGTGTGGAATTTTCCTTAATGAAATTTTGAAACAATCAGGTACAACAAAAAACTAAGTATCAAGCTACTCTCAATAACAATACATCCTGGCCCACTTTAAAAATGAAAATCTGTTGCCTGCTCTCAAGAGAAAGTATTATCAAACACTCACATCTCTCTCTCTCTCTCTCTCTCTCTCTCTCTCTCTCTCTCTCTCTCTCTCTCTCTCTCTCTCACACACACACACACACACACACAAAATAAATCACTGCCCATTTTGAATATATAGCAGGAAGAGGAAGCTTGAGAATTCACAAGGTTGATGCTATATGGAACAAACCTGTGAGTAAACCTTGATGTTGTTTTGGGTACCATGGAGCTTCCTCCCAGAAGGAACAAAGAAAATTACACATTTGGTGACTTCCTGAAATAAGAATGGAATAGACTAGACTAGACTAGACTAGACTAGACTAGAATGGAACGGAACGGAACAGAACGGAACAGAACAGAACAGAATATAATTCTTTATTGGCCAAGTGTGATTGGACACACAAGGAATTGGTCTTGTGAAAGAGAGACTACCCAAAAATCTCAGTCCCAGTTGGGGACTCAATACCATTTACAAAGACCAAGTAGAATATAAGTTTCTATTGAAATCATAACTTCAGGTGTCAACACTATCCAGATGGAATGACAAAAATGTGATAAAATGAAAGTGTAAAGAACACTTTCACATAAAGTGATCCAAGGCAGTGTACGCACACGTGGTGTCTTTATATCCCTAAAAACTACTTGAATTCTTAGCGAAACAGGATGAGGATTATGGAAGCTATAGTTTCACATCTGGAGAACACCAGAATGTGGAACATATCCATTTTCATGAGACTATGGGATATTAGGAAAACAGAGGAACCCAATAAATTATGGCTTCTTTATGTAAGCATGGATAGATAAAAGTTATCTTAATGTACAGTGTAATTGTGTATTTTTTTAACTTATACATCTGCACAGTGTCATTTCCAACTGCTTTATCCTCACTCTACAACTCCCACTAGCAAAAGGCAGCCTACTCTACTCAGGACTTTTCCCTGTTTGCATGTAACCATGGCAGGAACATGCTCAGACACTCTTTATTCTGCTATTTTTTTGCCTACTACAAAAGAAAAGTCCTGCTGGTGCAGTGGTTAGAATGCAGTATTACAGGCAAACTCTGCCCACTGCCTGAAGTTCAATCCTGATGGGGCACTCAGCACTTCCATCCTTCTGAGATTGATAAAATGAGGACTCATATTGTTAAGAGGCAATATGATGACTTGGTAAACTGCTCAGGAAGTGCTACAATATGGTATGGGGTGGTATATAAGCCTAAATGCTATTGCTATTGCTAAATGCTAAGTGTGTGTCTAAAACTCTACAAAGAGTGGGAGGAAACCGACAAGAGTTTTGTTGCCCTAAAACTAGTTAGACTTGTTTCATTTGAGAATATATACTTGCTAGAATTGTATTGTAACTTTTATCTTATTTATAATGAATACTATTAGAGCTCTTGGATTCCTGTTCCTTGATTGTTTCCAGACCAGACTGTAAAGAGGGATTAACAGAATTACAGAGTTGGAAGGGACCTTGGAGGTCTTCTAGTCCAGAGGTCAGCAACCCATGGCTTTGGAGCCACATGTGGCTCTTTCATCCCTCTGCTGCGGTTCCCTGTCACCAGTCGGCTCCACAATTGATAGGACTTTCGGTTAGAACTGGTAGAGGAAAAGGTATGCTGTGCTAGGAGACTCTATGGTGGGGGAACCAGATTTCTGGTCGGCAGAGAAAAAAGGATGCTGCACTAGGAGGAGACTCTACGGTGGTGGGGGAACCGGACTTCTGGTCGGCAGAGGAAAAAAGGACGCCACGTTAGGAGGAGACTCTATGGTGGGGGAACTGGACTTCCAGTTGGCTCCAGAACTGAATGGGGTGCTTCCGGTTAGGACCTTTGTGGCTCTTTGAGTGTTTAAGATTGCCGACTCCTGTTCTAGTCCAATCGACTGCTCAAGCAGAAAACCCTATACCAGTGATGGCTAACCTTTTCGCCATCATGTGCCAAAAGTGGGGGGAACGTGGGGAGAGCGTGGGGAGGTTGTCC
>JANHFT010003471.1:79532-90342 GCA_032467955.1 Pseudoxenodon macrops
ACCACCCCCATGCTCCCTCCCACACATGCATGCAGGCCCCACTCTGGTTGGCCGGTTGGCCCATTTTTCACCCTCCCCAGGCTTCAGGAGGCTTTTCTTGGTGCAGTCTAGTGTTGGAGCACGCACAACTTCTGAAGGCAAGTTGTTCCACTGATTAATTGTTCTAACTGTTGGGAAATTTCTCCTTTATTCTAGGTTGATCCTCTCCTTGATTAGTTTTCACCCATTGCTTCTTGTCCTGCCTTCAGGTGTTTTGGTGAATAGGCTGACCCCCCTCATCTTTCTGGCAGCCCCTCAAATAATGTAACACGGCTATCATGAAACCCGTGGTCCTTCTTTTCATTAAACTACTCTTACCCAATTCCTGCAACCGTCATCCAGTCCCCTCATCTTTGTTGCTCTTTCTAGAGTGTCACTTTTTTGCTATTGTGATGACCAAAACTGGATGCAATATTCCAAGTGTGGTAAATATTCCACCTAGGGTGCTCATCTTAATTTGAAACATAAGTTTAGTGCTGTTTGGAAATAGCACTAACACCATATTCAAAAGAACTCAAGTAAATTACTTGTATCAATTGTGATTGGGCTCTTGTTGTTTAACCAATGAAAAAAATGCCACCTCTGGATGGCAAGATGGGTGGCATATAAATTTAATAAGTAAAGACAAGACAAGTTTCAACTAACAGCTAAACATATAGTCTAACCATCTGTCAATATGTGTTTCCACCACAATCCAATTCTACGATAAAAATAAAGTTTCCTTTTTTTGTACGGGCTAGTGAATATTGGTGAAAAGAAAGAAAAACTAAGTTAATGGACCAATTCCTATTCTTAATGTGTCCTGTACAACATAAAGAAAACTGCCACCCTTTGCCAGCATCATACCTTAGGGAGATGGGGATCGTGATTGCATCAGACTTTATGTTGGTAATTTTCTGCAAGCTCAAAGATGAATTGATAGCACTGCAGTCTGACCATGGAGAATTCCTCAGCCACTGCTGAGGGCAAGCAACCTCTCATGTTCCAGACCATCACCCACTCCATACTTGTTTATCAGAAACCAACTATATTAAATGCCCCATTAGCACAAATGGACAAAAGGCAGAGATAGTTAAGACCAGCCTGGTAGTATTCATAGGCCAGTGATGGTTAACCTTGCTGCCATCGTGTGCCAAAAGCAGAGAGAGTGAGGGGAGGGGTCATGTGCGTGTGCCCACACCCATAATGCAATGCGCCCATGCCTCCCGCTTTTGGCACATGATGGCACAGTGGGTTTTTCACCCTTCCTAGGCTCCAGAGGCTTTCTAGGAGCCTGGGGAGGGTGAAAACGGCTTTCCCCCCCCCACACACACAGAGGCCCTCTGGAGGCGGGAAACAGTCCATTTCCCGACTTTTGGTGGGACTGCAAGTCCTAGTTTTGGCTCTCCCTAACCTCCAGAGGCTTTCCTGGAGGCTGGGGAGGGCGAAAATGGCCTCCCCCCCGAGGCCCTCTGGAGGCCAGAAATGCCCTCACAGAGCCTCTGCGTGAGCCCTTTACTTACCTCAAAATGGGCCGTGGAAATTCCTGGGAGGGGAGGGAGCGTGGCCAGCCAAAAATCAGCTAGCCAGCGCACACATGCATGCTGGAAATGATCTACGGCAATATCTGCTGTGCTGGCAGATATGACTCCGCGTGCCACCTGTGGCACGCGTGCCATACGGTCATAGGCTATAGAAACAGCAAAGAATGTTATTTTGCTGTCAGAAATAATAATCTCCAACTACAAAGAAGCACAACCTGGATTTAGATATCCCGTAGAGAATTAATAGCTACCAGATTGTGTGCTCAAGTGTGCGTAAAGCTGCATTCATTGCATTCATTCTTGTTCCTTTTTTGTTAGCCACTAGGGCTAAAATCATTTCTCCAAAAAGTTTTGACCTGCCATAGATTGGTATGGAATTCTTATTGGGATTAAATTGTACATAAATTCATTGGAATGTCAGCTGTCAATCAATATTCCTAACCTTAAGTCATTTGTCAGAGGAGAGTGTGGGGGGGAACACAACCCTGTCAAAACAAGCAGAAGTCAATGGAATTCACTGGCAGGCGTTTTGGGGCTGGCTAAAAAGGAACAAGGGCCCTAAATCCATTCAATCAAAGGCAGGATGCCCTACCAACATTCAAAAGGAATGAATGAATCACAAAATAGACGTTGTAGAAGGAGCCCGCCTATTCAGATCGCAGACGTTTCTATTTAGTTGGCTCTGGGAAACACGTGGAAGAAAAAAAAAACCAGGCAGGCGTGAACTCTGCCTAAGTCCTTTCAGAAGGTGGCAACCCCAGCAGGCCCTGCTTCCCAGCCCAGGTGGCGTTAACTGAGCCCACGGATCAGGGAAGAGCTTCCCAAGGCTCGCCAGTCCACCCATTCCCCCCGTTTTGCCACCAGGTCACCATTTGCTCCAACTGGCCCATTCCCCATTTTTGCCACCATTTGGCCGGTTTGAGAATCTGAGTTTTGAGTATTTCAAACCCGCCTCCGAGCTCGTCTCTTCCCGAACTGTCAACACCAGGGAGAAAAGCCGGGATTCGGCGCCTATCCAAGAGACGGGGACTCCACCCAGGCGATTTTGGTTTTTTTTAAATTATTCACAAGGCAGCATTACAAATTGCAGGAGAGAATACTATATATATATATTGTTTATATATATTCATGTATATATACACATGAATATATATGAACAATATATATGAAGCCACTAAACTCCCTGTACGGGGTCCTGAGGCAGATCTGAAATGCTCAAATAGTCCCCCGTCCTCCTCCCAGGCCCTGAGAAAGGAAGGTGGATTTGGGGGAGAAATCTGGGTCGCGCGGGTGGAAGAGAGTCTTACTTGTTTCTGGCGCCCGAACGACCCGGACCCGAGTAGGGGGAGACCAGGCTGAGGCAGCCCCCGAGAGACAAGACCAGCGCCACCAGGCAGCCGAAGGGCTTCGCGAGCAGCTCCATTTCCGCCCGAACTGGCGCGCCACTAGCTCAACTTGACTCGCGTGGGAAGAGACGGGGCGTGAAGAGGAAGAGCCGCTGTGGTGGGATTCGCCTGCCTGCTGGCTTCTCTACTCGTTGCTTCGCCGCTTCTTACACGCCTTTTCTCTTCTCCCGCCAGTTTTTTTTGTTTTTTGTTTTTTTTGTTGCTTCACTTCGGGTTCTCTTCGCTTCAGTTCTCCCGCTTGAGTTTTTCCACCGGCGTTAAGAAATCCCACCGACTCTTCCCCTCTGGCCCGCTCGCTTCTTTCCTTCTTCTTCTTCTTCTACTACTAGCAAAGTTTCCGCCCTCCGGTTCGCACATCCTACCCAAAGGGTGGCTAGCCTCCCTCTCCTCCTCCTCCTCCTCTTCTCCCCCGCCTTCCCCGCTTTTCTTCCCTGACCAAACAGCATGCAACCCTTTCTCATTCTTGCTAAGGGAGCAAGGCACAAATTGCTCTCGGCGGAGAGCGTGCGGAGAGTTGAGGAGAAACAGCGTGTGGTGGCCGTGAGAAACTAAGTGGTAGTGAAGGGTTTGAGACTGGTGCTTATTTCCCGACTCTGCGAGCACTCACGCAAGCGCCTCGGGTGCCTTCGCCCTTCATCCCCCTCGCTCACGGAGCCTTTGTCCGGAGGCCTCTTTAATCTCTCTCTCCCTCTCCCCCCCCCCAACTCTCTCTCTCTCTGCTGGCCAAGGCTTCGCGAGTTTCCGACCATAGGGAGTTTTAGCTTCCAGACCGTCCCCTCCCTGGCCCTTTTCTTTCCATTTAACTAGGGACTGGTTGAACCTTTTTCTTTTCCAAGAATGCTCTTGCACAACGCAGCAAGCACGTCCAAAACAAGCGTTCAGTATGTTTAGGCACTTTAGTAAGCAACTAGACAACCCCTGCCTCTTGGGGACATGGTTTCAGGATGTTGGACATATTCTGTAAGAAAGTCACTTTGAGATACCTTAGCTCAAAAATTGTTGCCCCATGATGAACTGTTTTCCCTATTTAAAGGTCATGACAATAAGAGTTTTGATAGTAAATAGGCAGGCCAAGAAAATTATTTATCCTTTAAAGGCATGCTTGCACTGCACAATTTATTTTACTGCCATACCTTGAAGATACATGGTTCATTTCTGAGATCAGAGTAGGACACATTACTTTTAAAAAGTTTAATTATTGTAATAATCTTTTGCACAGTGACAAGACCTCTCACTTGAAGAAATCTCATGAATCATCTGCTTTTACACCAAATACAAAGTTACTGAACAAAAGCAAGCAAACTTGTCTAGCTGAATAAGCTTACAACTATATGCTTGTTGACAATTTGCAATAGCAATAGCACTTAGATTGATATGCTGCTTCATAGTGCTTTAAAGTCCTCTCTAAGTGGCTTACAAGAGTCAGCATTTTGACCCCAATCTGGAATCCTTATTTTACCGAACTTGGAAGGATGGCCTTGAGCTGTTGAGAACTGAACTCCTGGTGGTTGGCAGAATTAGCCTGCAATACTGCATTCTAACCACTGTGCCACCACAGCTGTTCAAAACTTGAAATAAGTCATAACTTCAAGTATAACAGAACAATGTCCTTGGAGGCATGAAAATTACTCTTTCAGATGCAGAAGATGTTTTGAGCATAAATTAGGACACATTTGTAGATTGTGAGGAAATATTTGTTCCATGAATAGCAATTACAGGTAGGCTCCATCTAAATAGTTACTTGTTTATATTAGTAATTTAAAAGCTGGGTTTTTTTTATCCACCTTGAAGAAAGAACTTGAGAGTTTTACCAAATCATTTGAAAGGCATGCGTATGCCTTTAACTGAGCTAGAAGTTTTGCTAAGGAGAATAGTGGCAGCACAGGCTATAATAAATTGCAGAATGTGCATGTGTTTTGGTTTTGAAAGGAAAAAAAATAGCACAAATGTGTGAAGTCTGGTAAATGGAACAGCATGTATATAATTAATAATACAATCCCGTACATCTTTAGGCAATATAATAGTATGTTCCCTAGAGTTCAATGGAGCTTACTTGATGGCATGAATAGAACTGCATCATAGTATAAACATGTTTTTAAAATAATATATCTTTAATAAATATGAAATAGGAGGAAGAATGAGGAGTTAATGCTGATGTTACTAGCTTGAATAAGCATTTTTCTAAAGTACGAATGTTTGGACATATGCACCAGTAGACAGAGCATAAACATGCTAGCCAAATTTCATAAATCATGACCAATATACGTGTAATATTGTACTTCTATTGAAGTTACATCCTTTAATTCCTACTGACTGACCAGTCATTCAGTGACTTCAATGTTGCAGGGAGAGAGAGAGAGAGGGAGATATAGCATGGCTTAATCAATTGTATTATAGGAACCATTCTATTTTTAATTTAGTATAATTATCTTCAAAAACTCCTGCAATGTATATTACTTATAACAGCTCAAATAAATCAAGAATAAAAGGAAAGATGAGTTCTTGGTAAGTTCCTTAACAAATTTTTGTTTTCATATGGGTGACTCGGGAAGCCATTAAAATGAAAGCTAGTGGCCAAGTAAGAATTTAGTATTTTTTAAACTTCTATTTTCTTTCTCTAGTGCCTCTAGAACATTATTTGGGAAACATTATTTCAACTTCCTATTGCCCTGGGATTTCTCAGTGGGATCTCATTCAAATACTAAATAGGTCCAATTCTTCCTTAGCTTTTCTGAAATCAGCCAAATGCTTCCATGACAAAGTAATTGCCAAAATAATGTATTTAATGAAGCTCCATGTTCAGTACTGAATGATTAAACATCAATTGTGACTTGGTCAAAATAACAGGAAATACTGTCATGCCTATATATAGAAAACATTTTCCTTGATTTACTATCCCATCAAGTACAATCTGTTTTGGGTTGTGGTGAAAATTACATCCAAATTCCAATGATTCTACACAGCAAACTTTATTGTATAATCAAAGAAAAAGGAAAAATTAATAGTGAAGTATCAATTTCTTCCTTGTAATGGAAATAATGGAGCATTAAAACAATCAGTTGTTGCATAAGGATTTTGTTCCCATTACTTAGGAGCATAAGAGAAACTAAACATTGTTTTCTAAAATGTACCTATAGGTAGCCCTCAACTTATGACTGGTTGCTTTCTTTTCCTTGATGTTGTCCCAATATGTAGTATAAATAATATACTTAATATTGAACCAACAAGGGTTAATTTGTTCCTTAGAAATATACATTTTAATATTAAAAGCTACTATCATGCAATTTCAGTGGAAATTTAAATTCACCAAATAATAAAATACAGATGATATTGTTAGTATTTAAATTTGTAAAACTGAGAACAAACATACTGGTAGTCCTTGTTTAGCAACTGCCTTGTACAGTGACCATTACAATGGTGATGAAAAAGTAAACTTTATGACCTTTGCAGATCTGTAAAGCAAAGGAAAGCTGAATTTCAGGTAGTCCTCAGTTAGTGACCATTTGTTCAGCCATTGTTCAAAGTTACAATGGTGCTGAAGGAGTGATGGTTACCACCAGTCCTCAAGATCTGCCCATAACAGCTCCCTTGCACTCACATGATCACCATCTGGGCACTTGGGAATTGGCTCACACTTACAATGATTGCAGCATCCTGCAATCACATGATCACAATTTTGCTTTATCCTATTTTTATAAATAACTGAACATAATTCTACTTCCCCCTCCTATTTTCCCCTCAACAACAATCCTGTGAGAAGCAGTAGTAGCAGCAGCAAATGCCAGAATTTCTACTTTAAATAGGGTATATATTGATAAATATAACTTCTTTGGGGGGGTCCTCCATAATTTTTTTAAATGGGAAGTGGTTCTGAAAGACAAAGTTTAAAAAGAGGAAGTCAACATATTCCCCAACGCACCTGAAGGCAGGACAAGAAGCAATGGATGGAAACTAGAACTAAGGAGAAACTTCCTGGTAGTTAGAACAATTAATCAGTGGGATTACTTGCCTCCAGAAGTTGTGGATGCTCCAGCATTGGTGCTATTTAAGAAGAGACTGGATAGCCATTTGTTCAAAATGATATAGTTTCCAGCTAAAGAAGATGGTTGGACCAGAAGATCTCCTAGGTCCCTTCCAACTTTGTTATTCTGTTAAATACTTCAATAGAGCACCCTTCATAACCTTGTTAAGTTGCATAATAGATTGCAAGTATAGTTCCCAGAAGGGGTGCGGTGGCTCAGTGGCTAAGATGCTGAGCTTGTCGATCGAAAGGTCGGCAGTTCAGTGGTTCAAATCCCTAGTACCACATAACGTGGTGAGCTCCCGGTATTTGTCCCAGCTTCTGCCAACCTAGCAGTTCGGAAGCACGTAAAAAATGCAAGTAGAAAAATGGGGACCATCTTTGGTGGGAAGGTAACAGTGTTCCGTGCGCCTTTGCCATTTAGTCATGCCGGCCACATGACCATAGAGAAGTCTTCGGACAGACCTGGCTCTTCGGCGTTGAAACAGAGATGTTGGGAACGACTAGCACATATGTGCGAGGGGAATCTTTTACCTTTACCATAGTACCCAGAATACCAAACCATTATGTAGCTAGTTGCAGCAGAATGACTGGTGTGCAGGAAATGGTTCTATTGCTTCTTTGTTTATATTAGCAACAGCCTCCATTTTCTATAAAATAATTTAAAAAATAAGATGGTTGCTTTGCATCTTGCCACTTTGTCATCATGCTAAAACATTGTTTTAAACTTTTATTAAATAAGCCTATTATTTGCTTGTGCAATTTTAAGCCATTGCATTACAGATCAGAATGATTGGAGCCACACAATCTGCTAAGCAAGTGAATCATATTATGACTTAATATGATGTATTTACCCAACCATTCTAAGTTTCCAAAGTTTATCACAAGTAACTCCTTTATAGATGCAATTGCTTCATAAGTGGGGATACCTGTACAATGAATGATGAAACCATTTCAGATTACCTATTTATATAGCTGCAAAATTTCTAACTGCATTGTACAGGAAAATGCATCCATTGGCAGTAGCAAGGCTAAAATAATTATGTCTTGTTCAGTAGAAGTCTGAAGTGTGGATTGCAGCCTTAAATGGCAAACTATCTTTGGAAGACAATCATATGGACTTTATTACTCAACACATTGAAATGTATGAGTGTTCAGAATTCTTTAGGTTTTTCCTTTTGAGAAATGTCCCTCTAAATTCACATTTAATATGCCTGCCTAAAAAAAATAAATGCATTTCATGAGGAATAATTGCAAAGCAATACTATAGATAGAAAACAAATATGTATAAAGAGCTCCCTCGAGTTTTCCATTGGTACTTTCCTGTAATCTCTGATCTGGAGGAAGAAATTAACCTATAATCTTTCCTTGAGTCTAGCATACTTAATGGATCATAGTTCACAAGTCTAAAAAAAAAGCTCCCTTGAATTCAAAGACACATAATTCCAGATAGATGGCCTTAGTAGTATAAAAATTATTTCAAAGTCAAGATTCATACCATGCTTTCTGCATGCACACTCATATATTCTGCCATTTTAAGTGCATAATGCTAGGCCACAATCTGTAAAACTATAAAAGATTTTATTGCAGAATGCAGCCAATATAGGTGAATGATATAAATTCATTCTTCCTTTAAATTAAACCAGAATCCTTCGTGTAAAAAAAATAAAATCTACTGGAAGCACCAATCTTAAACTGCTGCCTTAATGAGAGGGATGGCATGTAAAAGATAACAAGCATGGTCCAAAGGTAGTCTTCATAGAGTAAGCAGACAACAAAAAGTATGTTATTAAGAGTTTTTTGTTTAATACTGCAATTTCAGTCTTTAAATAAAAGAGCTGCAACTTGTAGGAGCAGTTTCTTTTTTTGGTAACAGATGGTAAAAAGATAACTTCTTCACATAAGAAGATTCTGTGATGCGAATGTTTCACAACCAGATTTTGTGAACTGTTTTATGATTATTTAGTATTTTTGTATGTATTTATTATGTTTCTCTTTTTTTATATCTTTAGCTTTTTTTTTTACAATTACAATCATTCTGGTTATATAAAATAGCAATATATGAACGAATGAACATTTACTTCAATTATTTATGGACTCAAAGATTCATAGAATTGGAAGGGATCATTTAGACATCTAAATTTTAGTTTCTAGTACAGAGGTGTCAAACTCAACGCCACGGGATACTTAGATCTGGCCCGCAGGGCTTTCCTAGAAACAGCAAAGGATCAGCCCACAGTGCTTCTGCCAGTTAAAACGGGCTCCCGAGCTCAGTTTTTGGCTGCCATGGCCTCCTGCAACCCTCTGCCAGTGAAAACGGAGCTTGGGAGTCCATTTTCGCTGGCAGTGTTCAGGTTGCCACAGGCGGCCCCGACAGGAGTGGCCACACCTACCCTGGCCACGCCCATCCCGGACCCCCAAGGTCAAACACAACCCTGATGCAGCCCTCAATGAAATTGAATTTGATACCATTGCTCTAGTATGTGTGAGAAGCAATATGGATTTGGTTTGATAGAGCAATTCAGAACATGGAGGTAACTTTATTTCATTGAAGCAGAATCACTCAAATTGCTTTGCCAAAACAGTCTTGGTGACTTCAGACCACCTCCTTTGTGTCTTCTCCCATATATAGTCTGTTGGCTTCCTCCTGAAGGAAAATGCCCAGTCTGTGCTGATTCAGAGGTGTAAATTTCTGTAGACAGCCTCAAGAGTTATTTTCATCAACCATTAGATCAGAATGGATTGGAAAGATCAATCTAAGAGAATTTAGATTTCTGTAACAAAGGCACATCTACAGCAGAATTTTGCTGATTTCCAGGACTATTGCTCATGTCTTTTTCCTAATTTAATATGAACAAACACTTAATAGTATGACCCAATGAAGCACTGAATCCAGTCATTTTACCTCAATTCTGTACCACTTTACAGTGGTACACCACTGTATCACTGAAAATCAATTTACTTCTCAGAATTACTAAGTGCAGTTGTAATTTCCCACTATTAAGTTCTTTAATTTAGGATAATAAGATTAGTATTTGAAAATTATACCTCTTGAAAAGTCAACCAGTAATCTTTTTCATAATATAATTGCAATTCAAGAGAAACCATGGTTTTTAAAAATATTATTAAATTTGACCTTTCCAAGGTAAGACGTTTGACAAATTATCTTTCAGCAGTAAAAGCTCAGAAACAGTTGACAAAATTTTCCTGTACAGTGAATCTGAAAGTTGGGGGTGCATGTGAGGTGCTGACTGAAGTGCAACTTTATGGGCTTCCCAACTGGCAGACTGTAGGGAGCATTGTCAACTCGTTAAGTTACTTGGTAACTAGTGGAAGGGCATTTTTTTGGGGGGGAGGGCATGTAAGAAGAAGCTGTGTGGAGGTTTTTCATGATTTTTGTTCTCTGCTCACAGAATTAATTTTTTTTATCCACTTTTTCTGTTCATAGTTTCAGAAGAGTACCCTCAAAAGAAGGGAAATAGGAAAAGATGTTCTTTCCATGATTCAGATCAAAGCCTTCAATAGCTGGATAACTAATATATATATATTTATAGGCTTCCCCAATCTGTATGGTTCTGAATGGCTCCCTACAAACAGGACAGCTTTTACTGCACTAACTTCAGGTGATGAGTATGTAAATAAAATTAAACAGTAATTTGAAGGAAATGCTACAATTTGTGAATGGTTTGATGAAAGACTAGACCAGGGGTATGCAACCTTAAACACTCAAAGAGCCATTTGGACCAGTTTCCCACAGAAAACAGAGCCACAAAACCTGGGTGGGTGTGGTCAACTGAATGCCACTCCCACCCAGTCACATG
>JANHFT010003471.1:104525-116282 GCA_032467955.1 Pseudoxenodon macrops
GGCAATGCAAGAACGCCTCGGTAAGGGTGTGTGGGGTGCGTGAGGAATGTCCGCCCCTTTCCCCATAAAGTAATTGGGGGGGCTTATTTTTTTTGGGGGGGGCTTATTTTAGCCCATGTGCCGAAAAGCCCAATTGGGCTTACTATCGGGACAGGTCGTATTTTCGGGGAAACATGGTAGTAGCACAGTTAATTAATTCATTTCCCTAAATTTCATCACTGGCCACACAAATGCAGAATGAACTGACTGCTCTTGTTCAAATAAATTTTTGAGAATGTTATTAGCATTTACTCATTGTTTCATATGATAGCAATGGACTAGAAACATACTCAACAGAACTAAGTATTTATGGCTTTCTATGTTATTTATTGAAAACTATAGATTGTCTTTGACAGGACTGGCTTCTTAGTGAGCATTTAAAGTTATGAAGGACCGCAAAAAAGTACTTAGGACCCAGATTCAAATTCTGACGGCTGTCACCCCCATCACATGATTGCATTTTAGTTGTGTGGCAACTGGCCCATTTATGTGACTAATTTATAACATCCCCCCCCCCCAAACTGGCATTTGCTCAGGTTTCTGCAAAAACGCCTATTGCAGGAAATGGATTTGCTTAATGACATAATATTTGCTTAACAATAGCAATATAATTTAGACTTATATACTGTTTCACGGTGCTTTACAGCCCTCTCTAAACAGTTTACAGAGTCAGCATATTGCCCTCAACAATCTGGGTCCTCATTTTACCGACCTCGGAAGGACGGAAGGATGAGTCAACCTTGAGCTGGTGAAGATTGAACTGCCGACAGCCAGCAAACTATGGATTTGCTTAATAGCCATTGTGCTTAATGAATGCTGCAAAAAATATCATAAAACTGGGTTGGTCAGAAGATGATCTTTTAACAACCGGCATGGTTACACCGTAACTCTGGGCTTAATTGTGGTTGTAAGTTGAGGACTACTTGTATCAACAAATAGACAAGCACAGACACTAAATTTATGTAAGGAATCTCACAGAGATTTCTATTTTCCCTATTCCCTTACACAGTTTTCCCCTCTGTTAATGTCAACTGATAATGCTAGAAAGTGGAGGACAATACTTCCTATATCCACATCCAGACATAGAAGAATGAATGAAGATCCCAGCTTCTTCACCTTGCCAGCTTAAATTCTTCAAATCCAATTGAAACAAATTCCGATCCTTTGAAAAATGCTCCAATAAAGGGGCGAGCCAGGGAGGAGTGATAGCTGAATTAATAATTACTGATTAAAATTAATCCTCTATAAAATAAAAGGCCTTATTTACAAAATTAACAGATCCCCTATTTGCATGTAGCAAATATTCTCTACACAATGAAGCACATACCGGTAGTTATAAATGCACAAATTCCATTATTTCTTTCCAGCAGAAACAGCAACAAATGAAACAAAACATAGGAAATGAAGCGATAGGGGCACTGAGAAAATGGATGGAGATGAAATAAGAAAAGATAAGGGGAAATGGGAAAAGTAACCCTTTTCTTTATAAATTAGGCATTATAAAAAGATTTAAAATTAATTAAGCATCAGAGGTGGGTCCCGATGGGGAACAAATAATTGCTAAAGGCATCGACACAAGAAAAGTCTTAATCCATTTTTATATTCCATCAATTCGTTTTCAACAGCTTCTAGCATGTCCACAGGTCTAGGAAAGGTCCAATTGGATAGTGCATGAGTAACTTCAACTATGTAAAGCCAAGAGCCAGTAGTTTTCACAGGGCAAAGATGTCAGATATAACAACAACTAATAACCTCTCAGTTTTAATATCATATAATGCAGATAGGAAGTTTAAACTGTTATGGGTATAAGACATAACTATCACTGATAGAGGGCAATCAACAGTTCTGTATGATTTCATTAGTTTTTGATAAAAATTTGAATCAGGAGATACCATTGGAGCCAATTTTAAATCAAGCAGCCTTATTAAACTGTGTAAAGTTGGGTTTTTGTTTTTAAGCCCTGTCCTGGACCAAGATATCTAAAACCAAAAAAGATGTCAATTGATTAGATGACCCTTCTGGTATAATTTTTTTATTTCTAAATCTAATAAAGATTAGACTTGCTTATGCATGCTAAACAAATCAATACAATTTGCAGCTGGGCAAAATCTTACCAGAGAAATAATAAAATACAAATTTAAAAATGTAAAACACATTTTTACATATTATTTCAAAAGCTCACCTCTTTACTGCTAAGAACACTTGTTTCGTCAAGTGTAAATTGGATACTGTATTTGCTTGCTTTTTCTGGAACCATTTTATTCCTAAATTATAAACACTAATGTTAGTACTTTTTAAAATTTACAATATTTAAATTCTCAATATTTTTCCCTATTAAAATTTTACGTTGCTCTTTGAACCAAATTAATCAAAATCGGTTTTTAAAGTTAACTTGTTTTATTATCTATGCTTTAATTAACCTAATTAGTCTTAAATAAAATTATACTTTTGTATATATATTCTCAATTTTGAAACACTATTCTAGACACAGGTATTAACAGACAACATATCAATATCTAGGTTGAAAAAATCATACCTGCAATATGAATTTCAATTTTATTGCTATCAAACCAAACTATATTTAAAAACAAAATTGATTATTTTGCCTGTTAGTTTTTTGTAAGCATCATTATATTAGAACTACTATAAAACAACATTATTTGTTAACCTGAAGCAAAAAAACTCGTCATTGTTTGCTCTGGTACACTCAAATGTTGCAATCTAAAAACAAAAGAAAAAATATAGTGAAAGAAAGCCACATTATATATTTAAACATTTAAAGACAATTTTATTAAGTAATTTATTTATTAATTTAATTCCGTTACTTTGAATCCTTCAGAATCTAAATAAATAAAATGAAAGATATTATTTTAACTAAGAACCTAAAAAAGTATATAGTATAAATGAAGCTCATTTTTAATTTTTAGTCAAAATCAAACCAATAGATTATCTTAAAAGACCAAAGTTCAATGTTAATTATATTGATATTTAGGTTAAAGAAAATGTAAAATAAAATGCATATAGAACAAATTCATACAACCATTAAAATTAATGGGAATATAGCAATAGGAGAGGATAAACCATAGATGCTAGGCAAACGTCTCTGTTGAATACATTCAATAATTGGGCTCCCCTATTAGAAAGTATTATCTTTCAAATTCAAAAGCGTTTATAAAATTATCTCATGATCCAAATAGATAATAATGATGTGATTCTTCATGTAATCTCATCTCTAACCTCTCTGGGCTTTAAGGCAGTGATGGGTTTCACTTACCTTTGCTACCGGTTCAGGAACCGGAGCGAGTGCATGACGCTTCTGCGCAAGCACAGAGTGTTCTTGATCATGTCTGGCGGCTTGAACCGGTAGGAACCCACCCCTGCTTTAAGGATACCGAAACCAATGCTTTTAGCAATGATCATTCCTGTCTACTTTAAATCAATAGAAGTTCCCAGATCATTTTAAAGGTAACAAAATAATAATAATAATAATAACAGCAACAGCAACCATTAGCACCAGTCAATGAATTTGTGATGCTTTTTTGAATGTTCAGTTGACTGAGTTTCATGTTTAATGAATAAAAGAAATAATAATAATATTTAATGAAGTAAATAATACTGCTTTAATATAAATGAAGATATTACCAGAGCAAAGCTATCTTTGTCTAAATAAAATTACAGATTATTATATCAGTTTAACATGAACAATTGTTCTCTAAACCACTGAAGCGATTTATACTAATGCTCAAATGAAATATCTTTCCTTTAGAATGAAAAACACTTGTCAAGATATTCTTTCCAACACTGAAATTTCTTTTATGAAACCTGATCTATTACTGAACATCTGGTATGATGGAAAAAAATAACATAGTTATCCATAAATTGATAGATAGGTTTAACCGGAACAAAATTTGCACACATGTAAAATTGTGCAAATTTCTGCCTGTCTATCTGTTGCACACATTGTTTCCTGTTACTTACATTTTCATCATTGTCTGTTTCTTTGATTTTCATAGTAATCCTTTTTGGATTTATATTTTTAATATTGTTGCCATCTTCAGAAATAACACTAACCATGAAATCTGCATGAGGGAAGGAAAATACATTTTCACACGTTGCTAAATTTAACTTCCAGATTAAAACTATGAAATAAAATATTACTACCGAATACATGTCAAAGAATGTAAGAAACTAATAAGGATACTATAATGATGTATATTCCATAAAAATGCATCACTATATTCCCAGATATTTAATGACATCACATCATAGCCAAAGCCTCCAGTGCCATAACCCAGAATAGCCAATAGCACTTAGATTTACAGAATATACCACTTCACAGTGCTTTACAGCCCTCTCTAAGCGGTTTAAAGAGTCAATGGTGCCAAAGCATCCACTGGTTCAGGGGTGGGTTCCAAACATTTTTGCTACCGGTTTGGTGGGCTTAACTAAGTGGGGGGGGGGCATGTGACTGAGTGGGTGTGGCCAACTTGACGTCACTCACGCCCATGCCCACTCAGTCACATGACCTCCCACCTAGCTAGACCCCCCCACAGGAAAAGGTAGGAAATTCTTTTGAATTTCCACCTATTTCCCACCCCTCCCTTCGCCAGCCATTTCCCCTCCTTTAGAAGCCACAGCCCTAGCCCTGCTTCCTCCCCCACCACCACCTCTTTGTTTGGCCTCCTTACCTTCCGCGGCAGTTAGTCTAGAGTCCAGAAAGTAAGCTGACCAGAGTTTTCAGCAGCCCCCAATCAGCTGCTGCTGCTGGAAAGCGGCTGGCAAAAGAAGCCTCCCGGGCGCCACAGGTCGCCAAAAAGTACCAGAGATCGCAGAAATGTTGCTGCCATCACCATATTCTTCGCGCATGCACATCCCATTGCCTTGAAAATCCAATGGGATGGGATGCGTGTGCACGAAGAACATGGCAATGGCGGCAGCAGCATTTCTACAAGCTCTGGTATTTTTGGCGGCTTGCGGCAACCGGTTCATAGATGTGGCCAGCTGGTCATCGCTACTGGTTTGGCAACCTTGCCAAATTTCCACCAATGGTTCACCCGAATTGGTGTGAACAGGGAGCAACCCACCACTGCAGTGATTCTAATGCCATGGACTAGGATGATAGGACAGATACTTTTTATAGTGAAGAGGAGGAAAAACGCAATCAGGTTTCAAGATTGATGTCAGCACTTTGACCAAAACCAAATCATGAAGCTGATTCCCCATTTTCACTGGAACTATATTTTATTGATATAGGCTACAGTAATAAAAAATTAATTCTGCAATAAATAAATGTAATAAAATAAATAAATAATGCATACATTCTTTTGATTTGGAGATTAGAACATTGAGGAGAGTACAGAAGCAAATACAAACAACTGAATTGCTGACCAACTATCTCAGAATATTAAATTCTGAGATTAAAACGGAAAAGAATAATAGGTTACTTCCAAAAGGTACTATTTATCTTTATTATAAAAAAGGCAAGAATAATCTCAATTTTGGTAGGATTACATTAAAGAAGAATGGAATATGAAGGTATATTCCCAATAGGAGTATAATGTGAGAGTAATTTGTATTCCACCAATCCAATAATACAAGATATCAACCCCCCCAAAAATAAATATATATAACTTTTCAGAGTTTGGAGTCTTAGATTTAGTATCGGATTATAAACTGTTTTTTAGCTCTACTTCGATGTAGATCTTGAAAATTATCACTTCTTTCAATCATATTCTATATACTTTGTCCTATGGAGCAGAAAAAAGGTTTTAAGCAGCCTAAAGTCAGATCTATTCATATGATACTTCAATGTAAAGGCATTTAGCACCAAGACATCAGCAGATTGCTGTGTTAAGCTACAGAGAAACAGTCATTTTATAACCTAAAAATGACATTGATAGGGCAAACTATATTTTAAAAGACAGCCAAAAATATTCTGACAAAAGACAAGAAAAAGCATTCCAACTTTCTAATGCTTATCATTAGAAAATAAAAAAAATGTTAAAGTAATCACCAGGAAAAGTGTTTCCAGCGGTGAAGATAGCATTCTCATCATATATAATATTTAAACATACAGGTTTCTCTGGGTCAGGCAAAACATTTATTTTGATCACTGGACTGTTTAGTACATTCTTGTTATAGAAGGCCTTGAACTCCAAGGTGTACTCTCCTCTGAAATACAATAATAATTAAACATCAATATGGTTCTACTAAAGGCTCCAACATTTTAAATAGAAATATAGGAGTTCCAATATATAGTAGTCTTTGACTTATACAACCATTTTGTACAACTGGCACAGTATCGCCATGGTCATGTGATCAAAATTTTGACATTTGGCAACTGGCATATATTTACAATGGTAAACGGCATCTGAATGACCTCTTTTCTTGGCCTCTTGGCAGCGTCTGGTACCATCAACCATGGTATCATTCTGGATTGGATTCTGGGACTAGGAATAGGTGGCACTATATTGTGCTGATTCTCCTCCTTTTTCCCTGGATGGTTTCAGTCAGAGTCTGAAGCTCATGATCTTTGCTTTGTGGGATTCCACGAGATTTGGTACTTTCCCCTCTTCCATTTAATATCTACATAAAGCTGATGGGTGAGATCATTCATCACTATGGGGAAAGTGATGATATTCAGCTTAATACCTCTGTCCATAATAAACTAAAATATGTTGTTGATGTTGTCACTTTGTGACTGGGAATGGGAACAACAGCTTTCAGCTTAACTCTAGCAAGACTGAGTGGCTTTGGGTTTTTGGGACTTCTGGTTCTACGGATTTATCATCTCTTGTTCTTAATGAGGTGGAACTGCCCCAAACAGACATTGTGTGCATTCTGGACATCCTCCTGAATTCCAGAGTCCTGTTCAAAGAGGGCCTTTATGCAATTTTGTGTTGGGTGCCATTTGTACCATTTCTTGGACCATGATGCATTGCTCTCAGTCACTCATTCACTGATTACCTCCCAAATATTACTGTCATGTGCTCTACATAGGGCTGCCTTTAAACTGTGCTTCCAGGTGCAATTCAAGGTGTGGATAATGACCTATAAAGATCTGCATGGCAAGGGACCAGAGTATCTGAAGGATTGCACCGCCACAGTTATTATCTACCTGTCCCATTGGATCTGGAAGAGAGACATATTATGGATCCTGTCTACATTCACCTGACAGGAAGTAATCATTTTCTACCTTGTTACCCATCCTTTGAAATGTCATTCCCCAGAATGTATGTTGCCACCCCTATTCTATTGGCCTTTTTGAAAGCCCTAAAGATACAGCTGTGCTACCATGTCTGAGAATCTGGTGGTAGTGGTGAGCCTCTTTAATAGTTATACTGAATTGGATGTATTGATATTTAACTACTGATTTTTGTACTGAATTGAATTTGTAATCGTGATTTTAGCATAATTGTCTTATTTTTATTGTTCTTGCTATTGATGTAAATATTATGAGCTGTATCATATCATTCATATATATGCAGTGGTGGGATTCAAATAATTTAACAACCGGTTCTCTGCCCTAATGATTTCTTCCAATAACCAGTTCACCAAACTGGTCAGAATGTTAACAACCTGTTCTCCTGAAGTAGTGTGAACTGGCTGAATCCCACCACTGTATATACAGTATGCATACAAACACACCAAATATCGTATCATATACAATACCATTTAATTAACATTTCAAAATTTTTATTATTATAGGATATGATAGCTGATATTATTAAATTAACATGATGCAAATTTAAAAATATACAAAATCCACCTTTATGGTTTTCAAATGACCAATGTTCAACCTGTTCATCTGGGCTTCACATCTGACATTTTGCAACATTTGCTTTTTAAACACAACGTGTAATGTTTGCAGTCATGTGATTTTGTTTCTTTGAATCTTGTTTTTCTTGGGTCTTTCATTGTTGGTATTATTCCTGCTTATCCTTATTTCCCATTTATATCACACACAGAATTAGGGAGAACAATTTTTAAAATAAATACATAAATTCTTATGCCTTCGTAGCAGAACCGTTAAATATATATTTTAAGCATATTCGGAATAATAGGAAGAATTTTAATCACTTACTTAGGAGCATGAATAGTAAGAACTCCAAAGCTTGCTCTACCAGTTTCATCTGTTTTACAAAGCATATTTGAAGGAAAAATCTGAAAAAAAAAATTTCTTCTTATGACATAATACTGATAAAGCTTACTAAATAACATTTTTTTCATATATATTCTTGGCTTCTCAGTAAAACGCAATATTCTGGAGATGATTTATTATGAAGATATTCTATTGTTTTTTCCTCTAGTTGTATTTTTGTATCTGTTTTATATATTTGATTTGCATAATTGACTTAATCAATGAAGTTTATTTATTGGCTATCGAGTTAGAATAATTCTGCAGAAAAAAACAAGATGTCATGGGAAATAAACTTTAGGACAGTATATGGGCAATCAACCTCTATGGTATAAGGAAGTTGTAAGGGAAAGACCAAGTTTCACTTACCTTTATATTATTATGTTTTGAAAGTGTGATTTTGACATTAAATTCAGCAGATGGATTATTCCACTGATCACAGAGCTGGATTGTAAGAGCCTTTGGTAATTCTTTGCCATTAATTACAGATATAGTCTAAAAAAAAGATTATTATTTGGAATTATGTAGAGTATATAGCATGCGTATACTGTTTCATTAATTATTTATGAATATAAATTCAAATTACATTTTTGTTTCAGTGCTCACTTTTATACCAGATAATAAATATGTCAAACTTTCAAGCATATTTAATAAACTCAACTCTCAAAATTTTACAGATTCGCAAAACTAATTGTTAGCATAGCATGATTTGGTTAGTATTCTATCACATGGCGTTGACCTACCTTCTCTGGTTCTATCCAATCCAAAAGATCCAATTTAGCAGGAGGGCCGGCAATCAAACTTAACTTCAGGTAATGGGACAAATTATTCCAAGCAATGTGCAGTTCTTTAACTTCTGGTGGGCCTGGTTGAAACTGAATTCCTTTGATAGAAATAGTTTGTGTACTTTGCTAAAAATATGTAATAAGAGATAAAGAAAACTTGTTAGAATTTTATGGGGGGAAATTAGTTGATTGTAATAGCATAACAAGAATATACATACTGCATATTTGATGCAAAGTGACTGAAATCTAATGCTAAATTTGGCCCAGGAATTTGTGTGTTGACAAAAGTTATAAAATCTGTTTCACAGAAATTTGGATCAAACTCTAGTGACAAATATATCATTTTACACACAGTGATGTTTAGGAGTTTGGTAATCCCTTTAAATGTTAAGTATTTTACAGAAATATGATCTAAAACCTGACTGGTTTTCCACAAAGTCCTAAAAGTAGTAAAGAGAACCCAATTTTATGAATAATAAAATAGATTTCCTAGGACTGAAAAGGCATTCTAGCCATCTCTTAATATTTATGTAACTGTAACGGACTTATGACCACAAATAGGCTTAAAACCTCTGTCGTTTAGAGATGTGGTCATTAAGTGATTCATCACATGATCAACTGAAATATCGCACCAATTTTATGACTTTTCTAGCTATTGTCTTTAAGTGAATCATAGATGTTATGTTGAATCCGGTTTCCCACCCAACTCCATTGACTTTGCTTGTTGGAAGCTGAAGGGAAAGTTACAAATGGTGACCATATGTTCCTCGGATACTGTAACTGTCGTAAATGCACGCCGACTGCCAATTGCCTGAATCATGATCACATACATGACTGCAGGGATGCTGTGAGTTTAAGGATCAGCTGCAAGATACTTTTTTTCAGTACTGTCATCACTTAGAATGGCTTCTAAATGAATGACTGGAGGTCAAGAACTTCTTAGAAGCCGCTTTAGTGATAGAGGTATAATTCCTCTCCCTACTTCTTTAAAGCAAAAAAATATTTTAAAGGAAATGATGTGGGTTATTAAAAAAAAATACCTGCCAAAAAGTTTTCAAATTTGATTTATCCAGCCCGTTTCCAGAAATCTTCAAGGCAGTCATACAAGATGATGTCAGGGACTGAATCGGATTTCCATGCTGATCGGTAATCATTATCTCTTTTATATATATAAAAAAACTACATGTTATAAAAATACTGTAGAACATATTAGAGTTACAAAACAGATTGAAATATTACCATATTTGTAATATGTTATTGTAAACTACATTCTACATAAAAGCCCTCCTTGATGTTAAATGCAACAGTAGTTCAATTTCATGCTTATTCAAGATCTGAAATGGGCTTAAGGCTTCAAACTTTGCAAACAGAATATTCTACCACATAGCCTAAATGTAATAGAAGTCTAGAATCTTGGTCAACATGCTATTAATGCAAACCCAACAGCACTAAATCAAATCAGAATGTGGGGCCAAATGTAAATATAGATTTACTTTGCATAATATGGACAGATTGGAACTCAAATTTCTTTTGAGAGCTGACTGAGTAAATAAAAGCAACACGACTGCAGCAGGCGAATATATCAAGCTGCTAAGATTGCCATGGTACTGTGTCAAGGTGTCAGTTTAAAATGTTAAGAGTTACACATACATACCAATTTCATCTTGCAGCTTTTCACCCATTTTTATTATGTTTGATCCTTTAATTTCGCATTTGATATGTTTTGGCTCATCCGCAAGCGGTCTAGTGAAATACACAGTGAGAGGTAATATACTTAAGGAAATAGTGGTAAATTTCATATTGTCCAGAGTTTGTATAGTTAATCTTTACTGAGATTCGGGCAGGGACATCTGAAGAAATGGAGTGGAGGAGTGGGGGAAATGACAGAACATGTGTTGTGATGTTGTAATGCAAACTCCACCCTTTGTATATGTTGCATGTGACAGTCTGCTACAAATACAAAAGGACAGACCATGCATTCTGTTGTCATGATACATGTTTTGTTATTTTGGCATCATTATGGTAACATGCAGGTTTTGATCTTCTTCATCCGGAATAACTACAAACACTATGATGGAGTAAATTACATACAAATGACGGGGCCAATCCATAATCCTGTTTATTTCTGTCAAAGCACCTCTTTCCCTCCTCCTGAAATGATATTGTGGTCCCAAAAGAGTCTGTGCTTCGAAAGTAGAACACTTTCTACTTATCAGATACAAGCTTCTAGGCTCCACGGACTGTCCCCCTGAACATTGATCTTTCAATATGAAAAATATTCTGTATAAATATGATTGGAAGGAAATTCTACAGATATGAAATGATAAGTAATAATTTGGATCAAACTTGAAAATGATAAATATGTTGAATTCAGAAGATTTTTTTAAAGAGGAGAGTTAAGACAAAGGAAAAAAAAGGAAGATAAAATATTAATTATGGATAGTTAAATGTATTAATATTAAATTTGGTACAAAGGAGAATAAGACATAGTGTAATGTGATAGCATTAGATATATAGATTTGTTTGGATGATTATTAGGGAAGTAAAACATTATTGTGATATGTGAAAAGAAAGTCAATAAATAAATAAAATTAGGTAAAGGGAAGATAATGGCCGAAACGGAGAAGAAACGAGGGAAAATAGGTATTATACTAAATAAGATACAAAAGAGGATGTGGAAAACACTTTGTTCATAAGAAATAGGTGAAAAAGAGGAATGTAAAAATGAATGTAATTAGAAAATAATGTAAAATTAAATAAACAGGGATAGAAACTATTTAAAATGAAGATTATTAC
>JANHFT010003472.1:104859-115881 GCA_032467955.1 Pseudoxenodon macrops
ATGTCTTGAGTAGAAATTTGACGTCAACATGATGATAGAAAGTTCTTTGACCACAAGCTTCAGTAGAAGCTTCCAGACAAGCTGAGGACATCTTAGGTGGATGTCTTGAGTAGAAATTTGACGTCAACATGATGATAGAAAGTTCTTTGACCACAAGCTTCAGTAGAAGCTTCCAGAGAAGCTGAAGACATCTTAGGTGGATGTCTTGAATATAAATTTGACCATAACGTCAACGTGATGATAGAAAGTTCTTTGGCCTCCAGCTTCAGTAGAAGCTTCCAGAGAAGCTGAGGACATCTCAGGTGGACGTCTTGAGTAGAAACCTGGCCCTATCTTCAACTTCACGGCGGAACGCCCTTTGACCGCCTTCTCTCTTTCACAGGTCTCCGTGTAAACTGGCTTCATGGATCGCAGATAAGAGACAACCCCAGAAGTATGTTTGTATGTCTCTCTCTCTCTTTCTCTCCAAATACTTTTTATTTTTTGATTCGACTTAAAAACTCTCCAAATTTCTTTCAGGGGTTGTTGTTTTTTTAGCGCCCACCAATCCCCTTGATCTTTTTAACGTCGGCTTTCCCCGTGGCCCAGGGAGGAACACTTCTAGGGGTTTGTGGGGTGGAGTAGCGGTGTCTGTGTGTCTTTCTCCCATGCTTCACAGCATGGAAAGGGAGGTAGATCAATTTCCTATCCTGCGTTTAGCTGGACGCTTTCCTGCCCAGTTGGGGTGGATCAAAACACCACCTCCTGTTTTTTTCCGTCCCGCGACAGGCATTCATTTCAGTCACTGAACTCAAATTGCTGGGTTTTTTGGGTTTTTTTTCCCTCCTCCCGCTCTGCTTTTTTCTTCACCCCGGTGAAAAACGGCCAGATGAAGTTAGTTTATCCATGCTAATGCTTTGATTTTTCTCTCTCTCTCTCCCCCTTTTTTTCCCTCTCTTCTCCGCCACAGTAGGTAACCAGTTAGGAGCCCTGGTACATCAAAGGTAAGCCGTGGGTTATGTTTTATTATTTATCGATCGGGCGTAATTGTTTATTGATCTGCCATCTGTACCGGAGCCTTTACAGTTGAGTCCAGAGGTTGGGAAACGGTGGGGCAGTTTCCATCTCCTTTTTCTAAGCCTTGTTTGCTTCGGGATATTGTATTTATGTTTTTATTTTTGGGAGGGAGCTGTAGGAGGCGAAGGGGACATTTGCGGTGTGTTCACACAGAAGAGGCTGGCGGTGAATAAATATTTACGGGATGCCAGCGAGGGATGGAAGTGGAAAGCAAAAAGAGGCCTGGGTGAGATTTGAAGGAGGGGAAGGCAATGATAGGTAGGTAGGTAGGTAGGTAGGTAGGTAGGTAGATAGATAGATAGATAGATAGATAGATAGATAGATAGATAGATAGATAGATAGATAGATAGATAGGAGGAGCACACTGCCTCATATTAAAAATGAAATTCTGTTGCTTGCTTTCAAAAGAATGTATATACCCACTCATACATATACATAGCCCATATATACATGCTACATACACGCACACATCACATAATCACTGTCCATTTGGAATACATAGTGGAAAGAGGAAACTTGAGACTTCACAAGGTTCATGCTACATGGAACAAAAGCTGTGACTGAATCTGTCACAGTTGTTTTAAGTAAAGGCATTCTGATGTCTTTGAGAAAGGAGCCTTGCTTGGGTCTGGCTTGCTGTGAAAACTTAAAAGGGCATCAATTACAGCATAAATTAGCAACTGTACAGCAACAGTTGGTCAGAGAGCAAACAGAGTTCCTCAGAAATTATTTCCATATTATGCTTGTGTTTGTATTCAAATTCGCAGTGCAGAGTTTCATCAGTTCATTGGATGATAGGAATGTTTTAATTAGTGAACTAGTTGCTTAAAACAGTTTGGTTGATGAATTAGATGCTGCTCTTCATTAATCCCGACTACAGATTCTAAATGCCTGTTGTCTATGGAGATTCTCAGCCATCCAGGTCATGGTTGTCCCAAAGCAGCCTGAAGAAGCTTCTTGGATGAGAAGCAAAATGTCTTCAAAGAAAAACCAGAAAGTCCGGTTGCCTCTTGAGAAAAGCACCTTTGGGATAAATGTCTGTTGAAAATCTAAAACACTGAAGAGAGAGAGAAAATATTCTGAACAGGTATTTCCTGCCTATGAATAAAAAAAAATGTTTGTTTTGGAATCATACTTGCTACGATACAAAGTATCTAAACTTATATAATCTCCCTCTCTTTGGAAATCCCCACATAAATAGGTACACATACTATACACACACAAAAAGACCTTTTGCCTGCTCTCTGTGAATTAGACGACAATCCAAAGAAACCGTATCCTTTCCTAGAGGCAAACGAAGAAAAGCTGGAGTATTCTGAAGAATAACATCCTTTTTAACTGAATGCTGAAAGTTAAGACGGGGGAATGTTCCTTAAAAGCTGGTATCAGTGTATGTCCTTCTATATATGCTAGCACCCAGTAGTGCTAACTACCCTGATGTATGCCAGTGACACTTGGACTGTATACAGGAGGCACACTAGGCAATCGAACCACTTCCACAGAACCTGCCTCCGGAGAATTCTGAGGATCCGGTGGCAGGACAAGGTTACAGACACAGAAGTCCTCTCCAGAGCAGACTGCCATCAATTCACACTGCTGATGAAAGCCCAGGCATGCTGGGCATGTCTATGTTGAGCTGTCTCAAGGAAAGCGATTGCAAGGGGGACAAAGGAAGTGAATCATGTTGAAAGCCTCCTTCAAGTCCTTGGATATTGACACCACCTCCTGGGAAACCCTGGCACGAGATTGATCAACATGGCACACCCTGACCCACCATGGCTGCCTGACATCTGAGGACAGAAGAACAACCGTAGCACAAGAGAAGTGAGTACTCCGCAAAGCCAGAGCTGCAATTGCTGCAACAATGGTGCCCACACATGTCTGCCCGACCTTAAGACCTCTAGGCCTTACCAGCCACCTGCAGACACATCATGGACAGCCCACAACCTGTTAGATGTCAAGGTCCTCTTTGAACACAATGGACGAGCATCATCTCCTATATGTTAGCCAGGTATAGCACTTAGGCACGCTTGCTTCATCAGCCTGATTAATACTTGGGTAAGGAACTACCTTGGTGGGATATTTTTTGTTGGGTTTTCTTTGTGAGATGAATACCTTTGAATCAGATTTGGGCTCCTGGTCACTGCCTAGACTAATCTCTGCAGTCAACAAAGTTTTGCCTGCTTCCTAGGATTGAGAGTGAGTATTGCTCAGTATTACTTGGGCTACTAGTCCAAGTCCCTCAGCTGGCTTTGTGTTTAAGATTGCACTAGAACTCATGTTCTCCTGGTTTCTAGCCTGATGCCTCAAATCCTACCCCCAGCTGGGTGTCTGGGAATTTGAAAAGATATATTAGAAAAAGGCTTTGGCAAGACATATATCTATTGTGCCAAGAAATTGCATGGATGCAGCCATGAAAATGTAACAATTTATTTCCCTCTTTCTTTCTTTCTTTCTTTCTTTCTTTCTTTCCTTCCTTCCTCATTTCCCTCACCTCCCTTTCCCCTCCTGTCCTCCCTTTCTTGTCTCCTCCCTTTCCGTCCCCCTCCTTTTCCCCTTTCCCCTTTCCCTCCCTTCCCTCCCCTTCCCACTCTCCTTTCCATATTGTTGCCAAGAAAATTTCATGGACAAGTTCAACAATCAGAAATCAAGCTCAACATGGCAGGGATTATTTTTTTAATGCATAGATTTTAATATAGCAGCCAAACATTTCTAGAAGGACAGTAGTGGTGAGCACTCTGATCTGGAACCTTCCCCCCCCCAAAGCTCTAGGATACACATGAAACTATGAGAGCAAATATTCTACCCTTGTTAGAATCCGATTTTGTGTGTCAAAAACAAGCCTGTATACACAAAATAAATCCAGATTTTATCCACCAGGTACTTTATTTTCTCGTCCACTGTTCATGTTTGCTTAATTCCTGAAGCCATTGCTTTCGGTTTGAATCCTTCCAAGCAGCAGCAGCAGCCATACTTTCAATTACCGCTGTGTTGAATGCTTTAAAAAGTGAAATAAGATGACATGAAATATTTCATTTCAGAAGCTTAACCCTTCCAAAATGGCTAAAGACTTATTATACTAACTACAATTTTCATGAATATTTATGGGATTAGGAATAATTTAACCCACTAAACACTACCTGGTGTCATTTTGATGTCTGAACTGCTTCTGATGCTATTCCCGGATCTAGTAGCCCTTGAACTGCTTATTCTGATTGACAGCAGGCCGCCTAAGATACTTGGTGGCTCTGTTCCTGTCCCCTGCAAATTTTGTTCGTCGAGATATTTTTTTAATTGGAAAGGGCAAGCACTGAGTGTACAACTTCTGCATGCAAGACACATTCTCTGCCACTGAGCTTTCGGCCTCGCCTGTAAGCAAATGAATGCTACTGTTTATCTGCTACATTATTAGCATGCGGTACCAGGGAAGCTAGTAGATAAGGGAAAGAGCTGAGGATTAATAAACCCCTGGTTTGAACCTTTCTCTCATGTGAAAGGATGAGATAGACTTTAGCATTCTTGTTTCAACCACAATTGCCCTGATCATTATCTATAATGTCTAAATCATCATCATTATCATCATCAACAACAACAACATCATCCTGATAATATGACTGGGAGATGTTTTAAGAATAGCCAAAACTATCCATGTAATGGATTTCCACTGGAATTTAAAAGGGTATAGTGGTTATATATATATATATGTGTGTGTGTGTGTGTGTGTTTTGTACATAGAAAATCTGTGATTATTCAAGTGAAGTTAAAAAAGGACCAAGTCTCAGATCTCGAAGAGCTTCTTCTAGTTAGGATGTTTTGTATCCTTTTCTTTTTACTAGTTTGCACTCCATTTAGTTTTTGAAAAATAATTTCAAAGAAGAAAAGCTTGGTGAACTTGGATGTTCATGTATGTATTTATGTATGTATGTATGTATGTATGGTATGTATGTATGTATGTACATATATATGTATGCAGAAATCAAGGAGTTGTCTGTATGTGAAAGTCCTGTTTTTCTTGTTTCATCTATCTTGCACCAGCCTGCCTAGCTTTCCATGATTTGCATATCTTCCAAATGGCATCCTCCCATTGACCATTTTCAGATGGGAAATGTACACAGCCAAGGAAGATTCAAAGAGACATGTGAACATAAATCATATAAAAGGCAAATATTGGCACTTGAACACCTGTGAAAATATAGGAAGTTTAAAATACATTGTCAAAGTAATCTTTAAACAATTGAAAAATTCCCAAACATAATGAGAATAAGGAAGTGAAAATGAACCTATTTTTCAGGCAAATAAAACATTTGTGAAACACAAAGCAAATTTTGCCAAAGCATATGCAGAGTTGAAAGGGGCTTCAGAAGACTTCCGGGCTCTGAGCAGTGTTGGGAATACAGGTAGAATATAGTTGCAATATTCTCTAGTGAACAACTGCTCAGCTTGTGTTTAAAATACCTGCCCCCAAAGGTAGTCAATCAATTGTCATTCAAGATAAAATCTAATCTTAGTCCTTTACAAACGTTACAATGCAGAATATGGTTATCCTTAGTTGAAAACAGGTATTTAGTTTGGATAGCTTTTGTGTTACATTATAAATAAATACATTGTAATTTCTACTCTTAAGTATCATTTCTCAGTATTTGCTTATAGCAGTGATGGCGAACCTTTTTGGTGCCAAGTGCCCAAAGCACACATGTACACTTACAAAATGCAATAAAAGCACCCCCTGCGCATGCCCCCCATGCATGCACACACATCCCCCACACATGCGCCTCCTGTGCCCCGTTTTGACTTCCAGGTTGGTGAAAGGGGCCTTCCAGGCCCAAAACGGGACCCAGGGGGCTATATGCACACATGAGAATCCCGAAAATGCAATGCAAGAGGCCCACAAACATGCCCCCTGCCCCCTGCGCTTGCACACATGCGTCATCCACATGCAACTCGCCCTCACGCATGCACGGCAGAAATCCGAAGACCAGCTGGCTGGTTGGAGGCACATGCACATACACTGTGGAACTGGGCTGGGGCGGCAGCTGGCGTGCCTGCAGAGAAGGCTCTGCATGCCACCTGTGGCACGTGTGCCATAGGTTCACCATCATGGACTTATAGCATCATTGACAAGGAACCCCATTTTTATCCATTGCTGACATTATATTAATACTGTCTCATTCCATTCGTGATTTAAAGCTTGTTATTATACTGCTTTTTGCAATGGAAAACATTTGATCCTCATTCCTGGTACCACAACTGTCACAGTAGCAAAATTGTAGTTCTCTTTCTAGAGAAAGATGGATTTGTGTAATCAGTTAATTTCCATTGGTAAATTCCCTATGATACCGATATGATAATGGGTGGGAGATAGAAACTATATCAGTCTTGTGAAACGTATCTGGTTAGCAAGTGGAAAAAAATAAAATGTGGTAAATGTAATCTGTTATCATCATATTATGCTGGCTCAAAAATTGTTTGTTTGTTTGCTTGCTTATTTGCTTGTCAATTTATATAGCTAAATCATCTCAGCTAGGCTGGTTTCCAATAAAATTAGCTAGTGAGGAAAAATTATCTAAGCCCCAGAGCTTACTGTAACAGCATTGCCAAAAAGGCATTAAGAATTGTTAACATAATTTTTTATTCTTCACCGGTAACATTGTATTGCTAACTAGGGCATACAAAACTTTGCCAGATCAATTCTTGAATACAGCTCGCCTACCTGGAATCCATACTGTATATCAGACATTAATATTATTGAGTGAGTCCAGAGTACTCCCCTCTTCTACTCACAATAGAATTCCCTATGCCACCAGGCTTGAAATTTTGGGCTTGGACAATCTGCAACTGTGCCACCTGCGGTCTGATCTAAGCATAGTACACAAAATTGTCTGCTACAATGTTTTACCTGTCAATGATTTCTTCAGCTTCAACCTCAGTAATACACGGGCAAACAATCGATACAAACTCAAGGTAAACCTCTCCAAACTCGATTGCAGAAAATACGAGTTCAGCAACAGAGTGGTCAACGCCTGGAATGCTCTACCCAACTCCATTGTTACATCCTCAAACTCTCACAGCTTCAACCTTAAACTGTCTACCATGGACCTCATACCATTCCTAAGAGGTCTGTAAAGGGGACGTGCATAAGTGCACCAGCGTGCCTACCGTCACTGTACTACTGTCCCCATTTATTTGTACTCATTTCCTTCGTTCATGTCCATGTTCATATTTATACCTGCTATCTTGTACATGTTCGACAAACTAATAAACAAACAAACAAACAAACTCTGAGAAGGAGTAAGCTTGAATTTTGTCTTCTATATTGGAAGAGAAAACATTTTAAGAAAGCTGGTCATTTTCATTGTAGGTTTAGTGGTCATGGAATTCTGTGAACCAAGAAAAAGGCAAATATCTTTAGTCTTATAGCTTACAGTGCATTTCTTCGATATATTTATCCCAAAGATAAAATGAACATGACTTCGTTTTTCACTCATATAATCTTTATTTTAGTTCTAATGTTTTCCCACAAGTGCAGGATCCACTTTTTGAGGATCAAGCAAGTATTGATTCATTGGTTACAACAACAATGAACTAATTGGCTTGTTGCTTGAACCTGACAGTGTGAATGGCCAAAGTCACCCAAAGAGCCTTCATGCCTAAGGCTGAGGTGGAAATCACAGTCTCCTGTTTCTAGTTTGGTGCCTTCACCACTAGACTAAAATTATCTTCTCTCACAGGAATGGAAATTATACCCAAGAACCCTTGTTTTATTTTATTGTACAGAAGTGAACTCATCTAAATCAGAAGTCACTGCAGTTTTATTTAGTTTGGTGTTTTTTTTAATGAAGAATAACTTTTCATGAATACGGTGGAAAACTAAATATGGAAAGTGTGAAATTGTCAGTTTTGTTCATCATCTGGATCTATTTTGCATATTGCTCTTCAACATCATCCCCACATCCCTTGCAAAAGATTCTGAATGAAACTGCAAGTTTTGTTAAACCAAAGATAAATAGTGAAGCTTCCCAAAATATGCAATCAAGAATAGAGCTGAAAGGGACCTTGGAGGTCCAGCCACCTGTTGAAGCAGGAGACCTATACCATTTCAGACAAGTGACTGTCCAGTCTCTTCTTAAAAACCTCCAGTGATGAAGCACCCTCAACTTCTGAGGGCAAGCTTTTCCACTGATAGGAAGTTTCTCCTTAATTCTAGGTTGCTTCTCTCCTTGATTAATTTCCATCCATCCTTTCTTGTCCTGCATCTGGTGCTATGGAAAATAAATTGACCCCCTCCTCTTTGTGGCAGCCTCTCAAATACTGGAATACTGCTATCATGTCCCCCTAGTCCTTCTTTTCTCTAGACTAGCCAAACCCAAATTCTGCCTTGCACTTTTTCCAAAGTCTCAACATCTTTTTTGTAATAATGGTGACCAAAACTGGATGCAGTATTCCAGGTGTGCCTTATTAGGGCTTTATAAAGTAGTACTAATACTTCACGTGGTTTTCATTCTATGCCTTTGTTTATACAGAAGGCACAGAAGAGGCTGTATTTCTTGAGAATGCTCAGGAAGATGAATCTATCTCAGCATCTACTTCTGTCCTACTATGGCAGCACCACTGAAAGTGTCCTGACATACAGTATTCTTGCATGGTATGGGAGCAGCTCTGCAGCAGACAAAAAAAATCTCTACAGAGAATCATTCAAACTACCCAGAATATCATCGGGCTCCAGCTACCAGCCCTGGATGACATCTTCGCATCTCGCAGTTTGAGGAAGTTGCACAACATTTTCAGAGACTCTTCCCATCCTGCTTGCCATCTTTTTGGACTGTTGCCTTCTGGAAGAAGATACAGAACTATTAGAACTTGGACCACACATCTTCTGAATAGTTTTTTTTTTATCCCAGAGCTATAATTGCCCTCAACAATGAACTAAAGGGCCACGATCAATGAGCTGTTGGTCAGCATTACTTGTTCTGTTGTGTGGATGTTTGTGTGGTTAGGGGCAGGGAATTTTTTGGTGGGTGGGGGTGTGTTTGGGGATTGTCATGTGTGTTGGGTCTGACCTCTGGGTGTTATACGACTTTCGCTGTATGGGTATACTGTGTACATACGTACAATGGCAATAAATAAATAAATAAATTATGTTGACTCTGTATTATAAAACTTTTGTCAAGCTCCGTCATGAAGATATCATATATATATATTTTTGGTCAGTTTTCTTATATATCCCGGAGTGCTTTCTACTCGTGCGTCCATAGCCTATGTATGCAAACTGCTTAAAAGTTTAATAATGGTGAGCTAATATAATAGCTTTCTCCATGGGAAAAAACATTGAACCACCTTTTATAACAAGGCCATTTCAATGATGGTTCAAGTTACTAGAAGGAACTCTTAGAACTGTCCTTGTTCATATTTGATTTTTTTTAATGGTCCTTTATATCAAAAAAAAAAAGAGTCTCATTTTGAAAGTAAAAGTCACAGGGCCGTAACTGGATATGGGCTTGTTAAATAAAAGAAGGTCTCCATCAATATTTTAAGTGGGAACAGTTCAAAAGTGAGGCGGCGAATTAAATATTAAATGAAAGCCGTTGTTATTTATACCTACAATCAAATGAAATATGGCATCTTCTTACTGATGCTTCTGCTACTGTAGGGCCTGGGATATACATCAAATTATCCGGGAGGGGAAGAAAAAAAAAGTGGAACCATTCATTACTCTTGCTGATTTAAATATTTAAAGATTCAAGAGGAAAGAAATGTTTTTCATGTTATCCCCAACGGGGCCTAGAAGTAAAAATTCCAAGAAATTCACTCTTATGCTATTTCTAGAAGAAGAGGGGGGTGAAAATTAACTGCGTTGTTCAATGGTACAAAGAAAAGGCATTATAGGTTATATTAATTGGACGCATCCTTTGGAACAAAGAATGCATTTTTCCCCCCCTTAATATAAATCCACATCAATTGTTTTGCGTTTGTGTGTGGGTATACATGTTCTCGCTAATAAGCAACAAACAGTTCATGTGTTAACCCCGAATGCGTATTCTACTTCTGTCTACGATTAAAGAGCAATAAAGCTTTGAAACTTTTAATCACGATTCGACATTCCGGGCCCCCCCCTTCAAATGTATTTAAACTTATATCGAAACCCTAAAATATTCATAGCAATCTGCTCCCCAAGGTCTTTTAGTATTCAAACCCCCTTTCGAATAGGGTGGGGGGGGGAAAGCACCCTAGTAGAGTATATTATAATAGTGATAATTTTAAGAGGTTCTATGTTAAAGTGTCTTGGAACTGACCTCATTAAAGGAAACCGACTGACACGAACAGGCGATTTCTACTTTGTTCTTCATTTTTACTGTCATTCTGGGTCTCATACGTAGCTAAAGCTGCTCAAATTATGCTACCCCAGTGACTATTTGAGGCCACCGGGGTAATTCCAGACCCTAATTTCCTCACGTTAGACCTTACTTCCTGCCTAGTCAGAAATACAACCTCTAGCAAGTCACCAATACATTTTAGCATTAGCTATTGGCTGACACGGGCTGTTTGAGCTTGTTGTCAGCATCCCTTGAATAAGTTTCCCCTGAGCTGATAACATTGCAAGGCACTACTATAGCTGTTAAATAAGAAATGCTTCAGCAACCGAAGGACACTTCTAGAAGTTCACAGAATGATGTTGGCCCTTCCAGCTAGGTAGTCATGTATGTACTGTGTTGGGAAAATTACCCTATTTCCCCTAAAATAAGATCCAACCAGAAAATAAGCTCTAGCATGATTTTTCGGGATGCTTGTAATATAAGCCCTACCCTCCAAAATAAGACCCCAGTTAAGATAGTCAGTCAGACAGATGCATTTAGTATTGTATTTAAGGTGGAGTGTGTCAGGCCTGCATTTATGTCTGTTGGATCTTTGGCCTGCCACACTTTCTATTATTCTACTATGCATTTTCTATTGTGGGGAAATGGGAGGGGG
>JANHFT010003473.1:0-10561 GCA_032467955.1 Pseudoxenodon macrops
GTGTCCAATCACACTTGGCCAATAAAAAATTCTATTCTATTCTATTCTATTCTATTCTATTCTATTCTATTCTATTCATCCCTACCGAAGCCACTGCTAAGAAATAAGCACTTCGGGGAGATGCCCGAGATTTCTCCGCAACGGCGTCAGAACTGCCAGACGTGGAATTCCTCTTGCAGAGAGATGCCGCTTGCACAAATGACAAAGACTCCGAATCAGCCGTGACGGGCGACTTATATCAAAGCAGGAAATCCACAATTTCAGGGTTTTTGTTCATCTGTCGCACATGATGTGCGAATCGGCAAATCGGTTCTAATTTCTTCCGGCAGTTTGGGGTACATTTGTTTGCTCACCTTTAAAATGCAATTGGTTTCTTTATTCCCTGTGAATTTGGAAAAAGGCAACACTTCTCTTCGGAAAAGCAGAAAGAGACAGAGAGAGAAGAGCGAGAGAAAGAGAGGGAATGAGTGAGAGGGGTAGAGATTCCGAATTGCCTAAAATGGGATGTTGTGACGTAGCTACTCAGATAACCCAAAACACTGCTCCAAGCGTCGTCATTAATCAAGCCGATTGGAAGACATCTAACGCCTTCAAAACACACAGTTGGCACCGGCAGCTCCTCGCTGCCTTCGTGTGCGGAGACGTTCGGCATTAGGAGGAGGGGGAAGAGAGAGAAAAAAAACCTCTACCAGAAGTGGGGTTCGAACCCACGCAGACTCACGTCTATTGGAACTTAAGTCCAACGCCTTAACCACTCGGCCATTCTGGTAATTCCAAAGGAGGGTTCGGAAGGTTTGGGAACAAACTGACATTGGAGTTAACATTTCCTGCCGAACCGATTGAGCAGCCGCCCCAAACTCCCTCCGCCCAAACCTCGGCTTCATAAGCCGCTCCGACCCGATCTGCTCCGATTTCGCTTTAAGGCGAAAGACTTCACCTGCTGGCAAATTGGCCCCGCCTAAAATGAGGAGCAGAGGAGCCAATCCCGTCGCACCTGGAAGCGTCAGCCAATAGGGAGCAGACACTCTCTCGGGGCGGCGAGTCTCGGTTGCCGCGACTTTATAGAGGATGGGGAGCCTCGGTGGGGATTCCTCTGCCGAAGGGAAAGAGGCAACCGGGGTCCTCCAGCTCCTTTTCCCTCCCTCCCTCCCTCTCTCCCGGACTATGGGCATCCTGTGCCTTGCCCCGCAAGTCCAGACAAACTATTTCATTCCGGTCCTTTCATATCGACCAATAAGCTTCTGGGGCCCCTAGACCTGATCCTTCTGTCCTCGTATCCATTCTGACATGAACACCCATGTTGCGTGTGGCTTAAGGAAAAGTTGCCACAGGGATCTGGAGATAAGGTTGAGGTCAAGGCCACTTGCTGATGGTCATGGCGGTAGTTCTGGCAGGGAGGAGCTGGCACCCTGCTTGCACCCCGGGATCGGTCCCGTCCAAAGCATTGGCAGCAGGGAGCGCAGATTTAAAGTTACCGGACTGGTTGCATGGTTTTGAGTTTCCGATAAAGGCTAAATATTGATTTAGGGTTTTTAAAAAAAGGTACTTTTATAATCTCATTCTTGACTTTACATAGTAAATTTAAATTTTGCTGACGACTGCTTCATTCCAGATGTAACTGCAGTTCTAAGCTCAAAGTAACTGCTTTGGCGTATCTGTTTCCTTTTTACATTCCAGTAAAGATGTAGGAAGTTATACATTTAAGAGACAAAGAACAGAAAGAACTTGCAGGGCTTTGTGGCAGAAATTTCTGAAGAACCCCCCAGATTTGCAAGAAATAATCTGCCAATTTCCAATGGCTTGAAAAGAGGCTTTTCTCCCACTGCGAATGACAAGCATGTAATGGATTTCAGTCATAATAATCTAATGATTAATAACCCTAAACACAAGAGATTGCTTTGGAAGTTTTGTTTTAATTTTTTTTTGGTATAAGTTGGTTTTGTGTGTGTGTGTGCGCGCCAGTGAGGTTAGAGATTGGCCTGAGGGTCCACAGATAAGGTAAGGTCCATAAGGCTCCCTATGGTCACGCCATATTTTGCGCCTGACTTACAGCCTGCGTTGCTATCTTTCATCAAAAGATTCAGAGAATTTACAGCACCGTCATATCAGTGAGCCCAAAGCTGTTTTAAATTCTAATAAGCAGATTTAGTGCTGCAACATGAACTCTTATTATTGAGTTCATTTTTGTTAAGTAAGGTTATGAAAATAAGTAAGATAGTCCAAAAGTTTTGTCTGGATTGCAAAATATCTTGCCAGCTTATATGGGGCCATAGAAGTCACTTTTATTACCACTGCATTAAAAAAAATAGACAAAAAAAATCTGTTTTGGCTTTTCCAGTATTGTTGTCACAAATAAAATATTGTAATATATTGAAGTATAGCATACTTTCATTCTTCAGCAGTATATAATTTGCAATTATTCTTCGAATTGCAATTCCAAGCATAATTGCAAACTATTATTAGTTTGCATTAATAATAATTATTAAAAATCACAATTTTAATAATAAAATTGTTTTTTATCAATTTTCTTGATGAATCTTTGCAGTGAAATAGGTATAGGAGAGATCCATTTTCTGGCTCTAATATTAACATTTCCTCACACATCCTATAAATATACACAATTCTAATGGTACTGTGCTATTGCTAGCATTTTTCAGCTCTGTCAGCTCAAATTCAGTAATCTCGAAATCTCTTTAACAAAAGTATCAGAGCTAGAAAAGTTTTTGAAACTGGATGAGGCGGCCTCCCAACCTGTACCAATTTTTGGATTGCCTACCAACTTAAAAAAAAAGTATTTTCAAAGTTAAAAATTGTAATTATTGCCCTTGAAGCAGTTGACTTGGGGTTCTTGATTTTCTAAATGTTCAGTGTAAGTAGTCAGAAATGTACTTTATGTTCAAAATTGAAGAACACTATGTTCAGGTTGCAGTAACAACTTAGTAATATTTCCTAATACAGTATTGCTTAACATTACAAGTTTGACCAGTTTGTATGCAGAATTGAGTATTTCAAAAATTTCCACCTTCATAAATACAACTGTCCGCAAAGGAGTCCAGCTTTTTAGAATCCTGAGCAGATTTTACTACGTCTTTCTTGTATTTCTCCTGAGATGTGAGGAAACTGGCTTTTCTTTTACATTGTAAATTCAGTCTAATGCTTTTGTATGTAAAATTTGTGCCATCATTCTAAAATGTATTCTACAAATGCCTTCAAATTCTGTATCTAAAAATTGTGCTTACCAGTTTCATGGATAAAGCAGGATACATTCCCAGATTATAATGAAGTATATTTAGAGAAGTATGTGCTACGGAGGCTTGAAAAGATTTATTATTTTTCTCAAAACAAATGTTCATTCACATGGAACCTTTCATATCTTTCTGGGAAAATGTTACTAGGCTGTGCTACAAATAGGCAGCCACTGGTGTAATGGGGTCATTGATTTTGTACTTCAGCCAAGAGGCAACCAGTGCTCAAAAAATAGAAACCTATGCCCGACACTTAAACCACATCCAGACTGAACTGACGTCTTGTTCTCTTTCCGGGTGTCAAATCCCCGGCTGCCTGTATCACTTTACTGATCAGCTTTGATCTGCAACATTGGTTTCAAATGGATGGACTTCTAGCAGATGGCACTCCTCAAGGAAGGGCCTAGAAGCAAGTTCAACTCAAGATGTTTTAGCACCTGGAGCAAAGAACATGGTGTCCAGTACTTGCTGTTTAAGGGCAAAGCCCAAAGGAATCAAGTTACTGCAGAAGATTCAGGAATGGGTGTGAGGAGGTATTATTGAAGGCAAGAGGAAAAATGTAGCAACCAGGCAACACTTCAACCACACCTATGCCATTTAAAGCATCCCAGAACTAAATAGGGCAGCAGTGAGGAAAGGCACCCGAGGTACTAATTATTATTTTTTGAAACAAGGAAGACTTAACATCTTTCATGTTACAGATTGGAACCAGGGTTTCAGCTCAAAAAACTCGCCAGTGCTAATTTGTTTTCTTTTTTTAAAGAGAAGCTACAAATCCTGTGAAAAGATGACCTTTTGAGTTCTATGGTTTTACATATCAGAACATTTTTAAAAAATCATCTGGTTCTTAGCAGTTCCTAAAATTAGGACAATGCCTCAGATGAACAAGAACACATGACATATAACACCATGTCATTGTTTATTTTACAAAAAGAAAGCCAAAATGGAGAAGCCATGTATGAAAAACTAACTACACCTTTTGATTCGATAGCTTGTAGAACCAACATTAGCAGCAATAACGCAGTGATTGTTTTCTGTATGTCTTTATCAGTCTTACATTATTGTGGAGGAATTTTGATCCACTCTTCTTTACAACATTGCTTCAGTTCATTTGTCTATACACAGCTCTCTTTGAGGTCCTGCTACAGCATTTCAATTGGGTTGAGGTCTGGACTTTGGGCCATTGCAACACCTTAAAAATTTTTCCAGCCATTCTGTTGTAGATTTGCTGGTGTGCTTGGGATCATTGCCCTGTTGCATGACCCAATGTTGGCCAAGCTTTAGCTGTCAGATGGCATCACATTGGACTCTTAAAATACTTTGGTATACACAATATTCATGACTGAGTCAATGATTGCAGGGTGCCCACAGGCCTGTGGTTGCAAAACGAGCCCAAATCATCACCCCTCCACAGCCATGCTTGATGGTTGGTATGAGATGTTTGTGCCAATATGCTGTGTTTGGTTTTTGCCAAATGTGGCACACTGCTTTGTGACCAAATATGTTCACCTTGGTCTCCTCTGTCTAAAGGACAGTGTTCCAGAAGCCTTGTGATTTGTTCAGATGCAATTTGGCAAACCTAAGGCAAAACTTGACACGTTCTTTTTAGAGAGGAGAGGCTTTCTCCTGGCAACCCTTCCAAAGAAACCATACTTGTTCAGTCTTTCTTTTAATTGTACTGTCATGAACTTCACATTTAATGTGCTGAGGCCTGTAGAATCCAAGATGTAACTCTTGGATTTTGTGCAATCTTTCCGAGCATTGCACTGTCTGACCTTGGGATGAGTTTGCTGGGACATCTACCCCTGGGAAGATTGGCAACCATCTTGAATGTTTTCCACTTGTGAATAATATTCCTCCCTGTAGAATGATAGACTTTAAATGGTTTGAAAATGGCCTTATAACTCTTCCCAGAAGAATGGCAGCAACAATTCCTTCTCTTTCCACTTTGGCATTCCGTTATTACACACCTCAATGCTGAAGACCAGCAAACTCCTAAAACTTCAGCTTTTATAAAGGTAGTCACACTTGCTGGTGATCAGTTCATCTAAGGGCAGTCAATTAGCAGCACCTGGCTGCTACTTACCTCCTTACACCTATGGAAGCAGTAAAGGTGTTCTTAGTTTTTCCACACATGGCTTCTCCATTTTGGCTTTTTTTTTTTTTGTAAAATAAATGATGACATGGTGTTGGTGTTACATGTCATGCGTTATTATTCATCTGAGGTTGTATTTACATACTTTTAAGAACTGCTAAGGACCAGTTGATGATTTTTATTATGTCCGAATATATAAAACCATAGAACTCAGAGGATGTACAGGTAACATTTCTTCTTACTCAAGACAAAACCACTCCACCTGCCTGTATAACTGATTTTAAAGAGGCCTGATCACCCAATTGTTTTCAGGGTAAACTCAGTTAACTACCAATTCTTCTTAACTTTGGATAATGTTTGTCTAATTAGTTCCATTGAATCTTGATGAAAAGCAATACCTACAGTAGAGGTATCATTAGAGAGAGTTAGAGAAATTAGGTTCTTTCTTTTATGTCTCTCCAAATGTTTTTTCCCCACCAGGTGTTGATTAATGAAAGTTCACAGAATCTGTGTGTTCACAGAATCTATGTATATTTATCTGCCATGAGTAAAGATCTTTTAGACGTGAGATATTATTCCTAGAGGCAGGCAAAAAAAAGGAACAAGAATCTATACACATTTATGATACTGCCAGACATTTCTCATTAAGAATTAATACCTCAAAATAGGTAAAAATTATATGGCTTATTAGTAGCTTTGGCAAAACAGTAACCTTTGTTTTCTTCTGCTCTTCCTTTCCATTGTTCATTGGTTGGACTCAGTCAATAGCAGAAAGTATTCACTGTCCAAATTTCAAGCCATTTTAAGATTCATAACCCAAATGCAAAAGGAAGCCGTAATTATAGGGAGTTCCAATTTTTCCCCCAGGCTCAAGAACTAATGGAAACTGGAAAAAGTAGGAAGGGCAAAGGATAGTTCAGCTGGTGTATGCTATTTTCAACAAAGAACTCACCTGAAGAAATTTAAAAGGGTTATTAGGCATGAGGCCAAACCACCTCAAGTTTTGACAGAAAGGCACAAATGAACCTTCGTGGGTATTTCAGGTTTTATTATTTAATTTAGTTTTTTTTTTTTTTTTTTGGAAAAAAAAACACAATCCCCCTCCCCTCAAAACAAACCCAACCACAATAGAATTGCAAAGATAGTCTCTCTCCCGCTTTTTTTTTATTTTTATTTTTTTTAAACCCACCATTGTCCCGCTAAGGGAGGCCTTGCCCTCCGCCAGCTGCAGAAAAAAAAGGCTTCCAATAGGGACCAAGCCACAGTGTACACACTGCACCCCAAGACCCAATTTACTTCTGCTGAGCAGCAGTGTTGGGCTGCCTCATTTCTCCCACCAGCAAGCACCACTGTTGCCTCTTCTTCCTTACAGGCTGAAGTTGAAAAGTAGGGGGAGGGGGGGTGTAAAACAAAAAACAAAACAAGGAGAGAAAACACAAAAGGAAGGCACCTCAAAGTGTGATCCTTAGCCAAGGGCAGGGTCTGTCTTTGCCCCAGCCCTATCCCCACCCACATGTACACCTCGCCTGGGCAGGCTCTTTACGCTTTGCTGCTTCTGCACAGTGGCGACAGCTTTTCACCCTTAGGATCTGGTTATGGCAGCTGTGACCCAAACGGCCCAGACCAGTTTGGGCTGTTCCCAGTCTCCTCATTTTACAAAAGAATCAAATGAACTCCTGGCTTGAGCTGGCACAGAGCGAGGAGCTTTAGGAGTGACGCCACTAAGCTCCAACTCTGCCTACGTTGAATTATTCGTTATTTTAAAGGCAAGACAATCTGTTCTTAGGTAATGGTTCCTGTACGGCATTTTCGTGGATCTGGGGCCCAGTGGAAGAAAGCAGCAGAGGCTAGTGTTACCAAATAGGGGTCTAAAGAATAAACGGAACAGAAATCAGAACAAAAATTAGATCTCTCTCTCTACATATATATAATATACATATAAACAGATGTGCATTAAGCCAGAAGTTGCTTTAGAACAGGGAGGCTTCTATCTTGCATCATTGCCCATCCAAGTGCACAATTTGGGAGAAGGTGCTAGGGCCTGGTGTGAAGAGTAGACCTGAAAAGGGAAAACTGCATCTTTGATTTTGCAACACACCCAAGTGATCAGTTGGTGATCCTCAAAAGAAAAGTTGAACCCTTTGAAGATACAGCTAATCGCTTTCCTATCTATGTGAACTGACAGACACAACAGCTTTGGTTTCCATCTTTTCCCTCTATTCAATACGGTTAGGAAGTCTTCCTTGTCCTAAGGATGCTTATCAGGGTTAGGGCAGAAAAAAAACAAGAAAGTAACCCCTCTGGTCAAAATGATAGGTCTTCCTGTTCCTTTTCAACCACCTCTGGGCAAACAAAAGAGTCTTGGTCTTGCTGCTTGCCATTGCCTTATGGAAGTTGAAAAGGGGGTATAAATGATACAGCACCAGAAAGCTGGAGAAGAGGGCAGGTGTCAATCCACACGTTCTCTTCTTCCTCCCCAAACTACCTGTATAATGGTGTGAGCAGGGAAGTGGAAGATGCAGTCCTCTATGCCTATTTTCCCCTAACCATCCAGGAATCCAGACACCAACTTCAGCTTCATTCAGCTAAGGCAATCCAGCCAATCACCACTGCTGGATTCTGGTTTGGGTGATTGAGTCAAAACAATTGATTAAGACAGACAAGTCAGTGAGAAAAGCACGAGCCAAGAAGTCACATGATCAGCTGCTTCCCTCCACTCTCCGTCCACTACCTCTTCCTGGGAAGAGTCCTGCTGCTTCCAGCTCAGAAGATATCAGGGCACACGTTCCAGTCCTGTTTCTCTTTGCTTTCCCAGTAGCCTCCCCTGTATACATGGGACACCTCCTTGGTGTCAGGGTCCTTCTTCCGCTCAAACCACAATGCCTTGTAGGGATCGTACGGGGTTCCTGCGCAGGGGAGGCAAGCAGAAGAGAAGGGTGAGAATTTTCAGACTGATGAAAAAACGGTGTTAGGCAGGCTTATTTCTCCTGGGAATGTGACACTAAAGCTTCCTTCTTCGGGAATGGCCACAGTTTAAAGGTAACCGTACCTCCATACAAATAGCATCTTAGCTAGTAGAACCAAAGAAATACTGTGGCCCAATACGTGGAGGAAGCACTACTAATGGGGAGCACAGAACAGCAGATCAGGTGAACCATTGCCCAGACGTAAAAATATAAGGTAGCTTCTTAAAATTCTTAAAACGCTTCCTAAGCGGAAGAGGCCAATGGGGCGCTTCTTACCATCCTCTGTCGCCCTCATGGCTTCAGCTTCACGTTTTTTACGGGAAAGGCGCTGCTTCTCCTCCAAGCGCTGCTTCTCTGCATTGGCCTCATCCCAGCGCCCATTCTCCATGAGTCTTTGGTCAGGCCGGAGTCTGCTGTCAGTGGGAGCAGTGCCACTTTCTGGGGCATTGAGGGTCAAAGCCAACTCTGAGAAATAATACATGTTCTCTGCATTCTTCCTGTACCAAAAGAAGGAGAATAATAATAATAGCAGTGGCAGCAAATGCAATGACATATATTCATTTTCTCTCCCCCACCCTTTTGTCCTTCACATGAGTGCTGTTTTATTGTCAGAACTAACAACTCTTGATCCTGGGAAATGAGATGCATCAGTGGCCTATTGCCACTAACAGAAGGGAAACAGCAATCTGTTGTTCACCGATCAAGTGAGCAATGAGAAAAGTTACCCCCAAAAAAAAAAAAGCATCTCAGATGTGTTTTAATTGCTTAATGTTTAATAAATCAGATCATTTTCACCTGGATTTCAAGATCTATAAGTATGCCTACCCATAACTGATACTAGCATTTGAAATGTTATTTCCATTTGAAATAAAAGTAGCTGTTATGGTACATTAAATTAAATGGCAGATGAATAAGCTTTAAAGTTGGGGGGGGGGAAAGAGATTTTTCAGTGCTCTCCATTCTCTGACTACACCACTGCAAGGAGACACCCCTCTCCACAAACTTCATAACACTTCATCATTTATTTTAATGATTTTTTTTGAATGTATTTGTTGAATACAGAAAGCAGTAATTACACTGACTATACAGTGGAGTGTTTTAAATGCTATCACGGTCTATTTCTCCCTCCCCCCTTTCTTCCATTACTTACGGGAGTGGGTTCCTCTTCCATAACACCACCCTGCTCTCTTCTGTTTCATGTGTTCTTAGACGGCTGTCACCACCATTCTCCAAGCTAGGATTCACCTTGAAGCAGTCAATCTTCTCATCCCAGGTGCCCAACAACATAAAATGCACTTTTCCTGAAGGATCCAATACCTCTCCAGTGACCTATTATCAGGAGAATCATTGGACAGAGTTCTACTTTTGCTACTACCTTTTCAATAAAGGTAAACAGAAATCTACATAGAGGACAGAATGTGTTTGAACAGTTTCCAGACTCACACATAAACTAAAAAAACACTCAACTGCTCTCCAGAATGCTGAGCAGCTTTTACATACAAGAAGGATGTGTAGCCTGTAGCCTGGCTACAGGAGGAGCGGAGCCCATTATTTTTGGAATAAGGCCCCTCTTGTTATCATACAGGCCCATCCTTGTCACCCCACTTTATAATAAATAAAGCATGGTATTTCTTACCTTTCTGGCCACATCTCTGGAGAAGTAACTATAAGGAACAAATTTGAGGATACATCTCTCATTCGTTTTATGGTTCAGAATCTCAATTTCACCAGACTGGAAAGCAAAAAATAAAGAGAGAGAGAGAGAGAAAGAAATTCAAGCAGGCTCCATACTACCTATGAAAAATTTTAAAAGTTACATAATTGTTGTATTGGTCCTCAAAAGATGAAGGAGCCAGGCTCCAAGGCTTTGGCTTCCAGCCATTATTCTCCAACCATACATTTGACAGCAACAACTTCATCTCACAGAAATGTCGCCTTACTGTAACTCACCTGGTCTATCCATAATTTGCCCACAATGATGTTGTGTACTGTGGTGGTGACTTTTTTCCACGTATAATGATTGCCACTTGCATGGAAGATACAATGGATAGTACCTAGAGATAGGAAAATGATACACTTAAGACAGTTCTGCGGTGTTGAAGACTTCTTGTTAAGGTTTGATGGATAATATGTCATATGTACCATGTTTCCCCGAAATAAGTGCTTGGCCTTACTTTCGGGAAGGTCTTATTATTTTTGAGGTGCAGGAGGTGGCGAGCGTGGTCACCTCATGGCTGCTGCTGTGTTTTGGGGAG